>JAPDKQ010000217.1:0-18703 GCA_027569665.1 Aspergillus bridgeri | reverse complement strand
TGTCTACTGCATTTGTGGGTTTTATATGTATATTAAGCGCCTGGGTACAAGGTTCTGCTTCATTCGGCGAAGCACCTGCATAGCCCGTTGTACAATAGATAGGCTTTATCAGGTTAATAGAACTTTGTTTGTTTGTTTGTTTGTCATACATATTTACACCGATTCGGCCAATGCCCTGTCCCTGCTTGACAAACCCGGCTATTCTTCGACGCTTAAGTGGATCGATATTCGCTATTTCTTTGTGAAGGATGCCGTTTCGAAGGATTTGGTCAAGTTTTTATGTCTCCTCGGAGAAACGTGGCCGACGGTCTTACTAAGCCATTTTCTGGTTCAAAGTTTGACGATTTTTGCGCTAAGCTGTTTTAGGAAACGGATGCTGTTTTTTTTTTTTTATTGCGTTTTGAATGAATTGGACCTCGATCTGGCTGATTGAGCGCCTGCAGCCATAGGGGGCCGTGTTGGAGCCTGCCAGTATGGCTGCGGCGCTCGCCGGTATGGATTGCAGCGCTAGGCCGTATGTAGTTAGTGTATCAGCTGACCGATAGGCGGCAGCTGGATATATCAGACACCTGCAGTACGCAGTAGATAGAGGAATCCAAGCGACTCTGACCGATTTCTAGTCATCTCTAGTAGCTCGTTTTCATCAGAAAACTTTCATTTTCATGGACACAGCACAGCACCGCACTGCCTAGTCGTACGGGTTGTGTACGACACCTGAGCAAGGCTTGCACCTTTACGTGGTGCTTAGGATCAGTAGCCGAAAGGTGAAGCCAAGCAAGCCGTATAGGACGATCAAATTGCCGGCAGTATACTAGCGGAAACATGAAATTTTAATTTTTTCGGTTTTCTTCATATAGTCTGCCGTAATTACACGGCTCGCTGCAGCAGCAAAGCGGAGTGTCAGGCAGAGCCTCCATGAGCAGTGGGCAAAGCAATGGGTGAGGCAGGAAGTAGGAAGACCAACGCGACGGTTGGTCCCTGCCCCGGATAAGAAGGTACTGCGTCTGTACGAAGGCCTTACCAAGCCACAGGCGTCCATTATCATACAGATGCGCACGATGAGGATTGGACTGAAACACTTCCTCTATAAAATAAAGCAGACAGAGACGGACAGGTGCAGGTGTGACTTGGGCTCGCAGACGCCCAAGCACGTCCTTCTGGAGTGCCCGCTGCACACCACCAGTCGCAGGGAGCTGATGAAGCACCTTGAGGGGATAGAGGGACTGCGTGGGCGGGTGCAAGACTACGACGCAGTTATTGGGAATCCGCAGGCGGCACGCTACGTCGCCAGATATATGTAACAAACTGGTCTCCTATCGCAGTTCCGATTCGCGCAGCTGGAAGGCGTCGAAGAGGGGGAGGAAGAAGACCTGGAACACAACACCCTGCTTGCAGGTCTCGAGCTAGACGACGAAGACGATGGTTACGCGGAATCGTGAGGTAGGGATGCGGTCCCACCCCTACTAGGGACGCGCAGACGAGAACACCCACATAGAAGGAAGCGGAAGGAGTATGCAGCGTTGTGTGGGATGGTGATGTAGTAGACACGCAGCAGGCGCGTGGCAGCTGCAGTTAGTGGTGTCGCTTTTTGATTGTCTACTGCATTTATGGGTCTCTATATATATCAGGCGCCTGGGTACAAGGTTCTGCTTCATTCGGCGAAGCACCTGCATAGCCCGTTGTACAATGGATAGGCTTTATCAGGTTAATAGAACTTTGGTTGATTGATTGATTGATCGTACCGTCCGATTTCTCTGTTGAACACACTGGGAGCCGTCATGGCTAAAAGGCTGTCGTATTATGCAGAGGCACACCGCCTGTTACCGAATACTCAGTTTGGCGGTCGACCAGGTCGCAATACCGAACAGATGCTCGTTCTGAGGAGCCCTATCAACCGAGCGTGGCTATCATCGAAAGTGATCACACTGGTTGCGTTCGATCTCAAAGGGGCCTTCAATGGGCTCAACAGGGACACCCTCGACCAACAGCTCAAGGCGAAAGGGATCCCAACCAAATTGCGAACATTTCAAACCATCGCAACGGCAACGATGGAAGTGGAAACATACATACCACCGACGCACCTGCAACTTAAGCAGAGAGCACAGAATGTCATCGTCAAGCTGTGTACACTTCCCCGTAGCCACCTAATGCGCGACGGCTTGATAAGAGCTTAAAGACAACGCGATAACATGGGGCCCGGTATCGGTTCTCTCTCGCTGAATTAATAAAAATGATGAAAGCCGAATAACTGGACGGACTAGAGATAATCGACCTGATGCTAACGATCCTGTGAGAGGCCCCCTCTTTCGTGGAAATCGTTATTGAACTAGACCGGGATAAAGTGAAAGAGAAAGCCATAACTCTGTTAGCCTCTCCGAGCGTAGTTATCTATACGGATACATCGAGGAAAAAAGACCTTCTCGGGGCCGCTGCAGTAATCCTAGACAGGGAACAGGCAGTAGCAGACTCCCGACAAGTTTCCATAGACTCCATAACAAATTGGTCGGACCATGCAGCAGAGCTTATCGGCATCTACGCTATTAGCCTCGCCCTCAAAACAGCAAGGCCGAGGCCGACAAACGCGATACCATCAGAGAACGAAACGGCAACTATCCTCTGTGATAATATCTTAGTATTACAGATGATCAGGAACCCACGGAATAGATCAGGATAGCGGATTATTTACGCCGTCTTACAGGCTATCTCAGAACCAAAAGCGCGAGATATCGCCCTCCGCCTCCAGTGGATCCCGGGGCATAGTGATAATCCTGGTAACGCTACAACAGA
Source organism: Aspergillus bridgeri (assembly GCA_027569665.1). Taxonomy (NCBI): domain Eukaryota; kingdom Fungi; phylum Ascomycota; class Eurotiomycetes; order Eurotiales; family Aspergillaceae; genus Aspergillus; species Aspergillus bridgeri. The sequence goes on along the minus strand of JAPDKQ010000217.1, from coordinate 15,916 downwards.
CAAGCCAACTAAATAAGTAGTTGGCCCGGATAAGATGCATCCCTTTAGCCGCTTAGTTTCCTAAGAAAGGGTAGTTATCCGAAAGAACATTCACTAAGAGTGGGAACAAGGATGGAAGGCATTCAAAAAAGGCGGCCACCTCCGGCGAATCGACGCCGAGTTATCAGCCAGCCGGACGCGACGACTGTATGACACATTACCACGAAACCGCGCCTACATCCTTAACCAGTTGCGCGTGGGTCACTGCTGGCTGGCACCTTATGGAAAATAATATGGATTCCGGAACGATAATAAGTGCGAATATGACGCCAAGGAAACTATCACACGTTCTACTCGACTGCCCAAGTCTAAAAATACTACGACAAAATCTACGCAGAGCGACTGATAAAGCATTCGGCGATATCTTAACCATGCTAGAAGGGAATAAGGATACTAGCTATGTAAAGGCTGTATTAGATTTTACGGAAGCATCTCGAAGATTTTGTAGCCGCGGACAAAGGAATCCGCAGAGATAGAACCGAAGGCGAATGGCCAACACAGGCCCCTAGGCGAGGTTTAAAGTTCGCCCTTAAGAAATAGGACGATGTACAATAGAGACACGAGAGCAGAGATATAGTTATAGTAGCCTGCATATCGCTTACGCGAGGGGTCAGGGTGAATGACATCACCACCACCACGTCTAGACTCAGTGTGACCATGTGTGTCCTTCGCGTCTCACTTCATGATGCTGGATGATCCTCCACAGAACACCTCCTAAGCAGTGGCAGCAACTTCATCCCTCACCCTGTATCTTACACGGAGAGCATCTGCTACTAGCCTTGAGATATTCCCAACGGTTCTTGCCTTGATAATGTCCCCAAGCGATAACTCGACTTCTACCTTGCGGCGCAACCAATGTTTAATCTGCAGGCTCATCAAAGAATCCACCTCGAGACTCGGATAGTGAGCCGTTCCCGCCTCCTCGGGCTGCCCGTTATGGGTCGCGATCTGTGCGCCGAGCTTTTCGATGATCCAAGTCTCACACGTGCCGTCTTTCAGAGGCGACGGGTTCTCTCTGAGTGACGCGAGCTTCCGCTGCAATTGCTCTTCGTCAAAGTCCCCAGCAGCCGATGCATCAGTTCCTGTGCTAGCCAGAGTGGAAAACCGCGCATCCTGCTGTAGCCATGGGTCGCTGGCAATAACAGCAGGGGACATCCCGGAGATGACGACTCCTGGACGAGATGAAGACAGGTCGTCTTTCGCCGAGAGCAGAGCCACCTGGAATGCCTTCAGCAGGTCGCCTTCTCCCATCATATGGTGGAAGGTTTGACGTGCTTTAGAAAGTAGTTCCGGCTTATCCGACATGAGACCCATTTCATCCACAGGGCCCAGGCTGACTTGCGATGCAGCTAATCCTAGCCCTCGACGGTACTGTACAAACCCGTCTAAGAACGAATTTGCAGCGGCATAGTTGGCCTGTCCCGGATTCCCGATCATACTAACTGCAGAACCGAAGACAATGAAGAAGTCAAGGGGCTGTTCCAGGAGAGCATTATGAAGATTCCAGGTGCCTTGGACCTTGGGTGCCAGACTCGTGGTCCAGTCGTCATATGTCATCTTGTTAAACAGTTGATCCTGAATATTGTGTTAGCGAACGTCCACACTCCCGCGCAATGGGGAAAGGGAGTTCGCATATTACCTTTAAAACAGCTGACATCTGTATAACGCCAGCAATTGGACGTGCATTTTGATGGATAGTGCGTTCAACGGTCTCTGAATCTGCGACGCTTCCAGCCACCATAACCACGTGACATCCCTGACTCTCTAGTTCTTCACCAAATGCTCGATCGTCTTCGTGATACCCAGCCGATCGCGAAAGAAACACGAAGTCACGAGCCCCATACTCCACCATCCACCGAACAACAGCGCGGCCAATCCCTCTCAAGCCACCGACGATCAAATACGAAGACGTGGAGGACAGAGTAAATCTGGGCTGTGCTGGGAGTAATGGGAAATCACTCTCGTTCTCAGGCATCTCGATGACAAACTTTCCAATATGTTGGCCCTTTTGCATCTGCCGCATGGCAGCTTCCACCTGATCTACCTTGAAGATCGTATGCGGAGGGCGGTACTCTGCATTCCTGAAGAGCTTGGCACCTGTGTCAAGGGCCCTTTTGAAGATAATTCAGTTCCTAGTTCTAAAGAAAGGGGGGTCACGTACCATCTTCCTGTTTCTGCATCGTCGTACGCCACACTATACAGGTCGAAGCCGCAGAATGACCGACATCCCTGGAACCCATTAATGTCAAGCATGCCATGCCCCAGCATGTCTCTTTTTCCAATCTCCAGCATTTTGCCGAACTGAGCAACACATTTCCATGATGCGTGGAGAAGTTCTCCGGCCAATGAATTAAGCACCAGATCGACGCCCCGGCCATTGGTCTCCTTCATGACGCCCGGCAAAAATGAAACACTATGTGAATCAAAAATATGCGAGCGTTGGATTCCAAATGTTTTGATCAAATACTTAGCCTTTTCTTCGCTGCCAACCGAAGCAAAGATCTGTTTCTCTCGTAATTAGACGATGGAATTCAATGGTGAAGTGGTCTGACATACCTCGGCGCCCACGCTCTGGCAGACATGCACTGCCGCCAGACCGACTGCACCGCAGGCGGAATGAACCAAGACAGATTGGCCCTTCTGCAACTTCCCGATTCCCACCAGTGTACATATAGCGGTTGCATAAGCGCTTGGAATAGAGGCAGCTTCTGCGAGCGTGAGCCTATCTGGAATGCGCAACACTTGATCTGCTGGGATAACTGCTCGCGTTTTCATCGGTTGTGGGTTGAACATGGTTACTCGGTCGCCAATTTGGATAGTTGCCACCTCGGATCCCACGCGAGTGATAATGCCACTGGCTTCAAAGCAAAAGTCCATGGTCCTGGTTCTTTCGACTACACCCAAGCACATCATGAGGTCTTTGAAATTCAGGGCCATATAACTAGCCTTGATTTCAACGTCATGTGGGCCGACCTCCTCCGCAGGAACAGGCTTCCATCCGAGCGAGCTCAAGTCGCCGACTGTTTGAATGTCTAACTGATGGACATCCAGCTGGTCTGTGACTTGAAGATGGTCTATAATCTTATTCACGGTTGCGCGACCAGTGTGGCCCACACCTTTGTGCAGGATAAACTCGTAATCGCGTGTTGTCTGCCCTCCTATTGGCATTCCAAGCTGTTTGTACGCCTGCTTTATGATGAAAAGCGCCGCGTCGCCAAATGAGTCGATCTCACAGGTGCCGATGTCCACATTCAACTCACACCGCAATGTGCGAGCGAGGCCAAGGATGAGACTGAATCCAGGATCCTTCGGTTCCATCTGAATCGAATGGGTCACCCAAAGAAGACTCTTTACTGAGGTCATCCAGCTCTGTGTCGCACTGTAAATGGGTTGGGACATGTTGTGCAGGAATGGCTCTCCAAAATCGAGTAGTGCAATAACGTCCTCGGTGGGGAATTCTTCTCCCCAAATACACCAGCGCACGTCGTATCCGTCAGAGGACAAGTGGCTAGCCAGGTTTTGCACCCAACTGTGAGACTTGAACTCTGCTGTGCATAGCAGGTTGATTGCTGAGGACGAAGGACGGATCGCTGGGTTCGTTGATAGCATCACTGTTTGCCAGTGGAATGGTGTAGGTGCATTGTATTGGTATCCGTCGACCCCCGAGAAACCTGCCCGGCTTAACTCCTGTTCCCAACGATCTGTGGAAACGTATGGCTTGTCAACACGACTGTCACCAGCACCTAGCCACCACCCAGGAAGTATTCCCATGACAACATCGAAATGTGGGATTTCGGAGCAGGGTTCGTACAAAAGCAGCCGACCTCCAGGAGCGAGCATAGACCGGATGTGTTCGAGTGACTGACTAAGAATAGGTGTTTCATACAGGACATTGCACACAACCACTAAGTCATAACTATCTTTTTCGAAGCCTTGTTCTGCTGGACTCTTCGAAATATCCAGCGTTTTGTGCTGCAGTTTCGGAACGCTCTCAAAGCGCTCTTTCAATTGAGTGACAAGCCCAGATACGGCGTCGGTTACCATATAATGACTGAAAAGATGGTCGCCCTGCTCGGTGGTCAACGCGTCCAAGATAGTTGCTGTTGCTGAACCTGCCCCAGCGCCAACTTCCAAGATGCGTAGGCCAGGGTTCGCGTGAGCTAGAGGGACAAGAAACGTGCCCCAGCTGTAAAGCTCAAGGCTCCACTCGGTAGTGGCCTTGATTGTCTCCAAGAGTGAGGTGTCTTCAAAGATGGTTCCATTCGTAAACTGGTTAGGATGCTCACTTGCATACACCCAGGCGTGAGTATAGAACCGTTCTACCCTTGGATCAGGGTATTGGCCTTGTAAGGATTCGAAGAGCGCTTTTCGCTGCTCTCTGCTCACGTCCTTGATCCCTTTAACCCCAGGAATGTGGTCATACTGACCCTGCACGATCTTTCTGCCTGTGTCCATAACGAGGCCTCTGTATCTGACCAGGTGTGCAGGGAGTGTGGTCTGAGGCTCTAAAGCATCAATCATCTCAAATACAACGAGCATTGCCGCCATGGTCATTGTTTGTGTTGCCTGTTGTCCCAAGGCTCTCGGAGACGGTACTTGTTCAGTTGCTGACAGAAACCTAATATCCGGCTTCCATCGAATATGAGTTGCAAGCTTCGATCCTTTGGTTTCAAGGCCGGCTTCCGGTATGGGCAATAAACGAAGGCCCTTCATTTCCAAAACAACGTTATTCGTTGACTCCGTGACTACCTTAAAGTCTCCACTTAAACTCTCCTTGGTTGGATCGGTCGTTGTCGCCTCGACTAGCATCGAGCTGCTGCCAGGGGCCAGGTAAACCCGGTCGATGTATAGCGGCATGCCCGCTTTGTCCGGATGGTGCGAAACACCCTTGTCACTAGCAATCAGCATTACTTGAAGGCACTGGTCCACAATGGTCGGATGTATGGCGTAGTAACTGTCGTGAAACTCGCGGTTGTCCTCCACTCGTCCACGGGCTGCATTTCTCAGCGGACTCGCCGTAATATCATGCAGTCCTTGAAACAGGGGCCCATACTCGAGGCCTTTCTTCTCGCATCTGCGATACCATCTGTATGATGTAACCTGTCGGGTGAATGGTTCTGAAATGGTGCTAGATGGAAGAGGTTGATCCGTGTCCGCTCTTGCCTTTCCGGAGCAATGCTTTGTCCATCCTTGACCATTGTAGGAGCAAACTGTAAACTCATACCATTCCGAGTCCATCGTTGCATTCAGTGTAGCTTTTCGCAATGTAGTCATGATCTCAATGTCCTCTTCATCTCGGACGAGGGCCTCCGTGAGCAAAAGCTGCTCCAGTGTGCAGTCAGTTGAACCAGTTATCTGTCGTATAGCCTCCGATATCAGTGCAACGTATCCCACTGCTGGGAAAACGATGAGGCCCATCATGCGATGCTGATTGATCCACGCAACCTCTTCAACCTTGAGAATGTTTCGCCATGTAGGCTCAAGATCATTGGATTCCACGCACCGCACTCCGAGCAGCTCATGGCGTGGAAATTGGCGCAAACGCCATTGCTTACTAATGCGACTCTCAATCCAGGGAATGTCTTCGCGCTGCCACGGGTAGGGGGGAAGGTCCGTGAGTATTTGGCCCTGATGACCATTGTTCACAGCTCGAAGGTCAACAGGCAAGTGGTTGACAAAAGCGGTTCCAGCGACAGAGAATATCCTAGAAATATTACTCTCGTTGCTTCTCATGGTTGCGCAGTACGTGAAGCTAGTGTCGAAGGCACGCATAATTTCTTGGATTGGCCCACGGAGTGATGAGTTAGACCCGATTTCTATCACAACCTGATGTTTGTTCTGGGTAGATGTGGCCAGGTCCCTGAAAGCGGTTGAGAAGAGGACAGGGGAGTCCAGACTACGGCGCCAATACGCCGCGTCTAGGTCACCGGGGCTGGTGACTACTGCACCGGATACTGTTGAGTACATTGGAACCATTGTCTCCTTATCCGTGACTAGATGAGGCCGAGTGAGCTCCTCATATTTCGCGCCCACTGATGTCATATGTGCTGAGAACCCATTAATACGGGTGCTCATTGTACAGAGTCGGAAGGCTCACCAGAGTGGTATGCCCGCTCCCCGGGCAACATTTTCAAAAGGATATCAGGCTGTTCGTCTCGGATCCGAGTCGCCACCTGATCTAGCTGACCACGGTTTCCGGCAAGGGTAACGCTGTTTGGGCTGTTCTCGCATGCCAACGCCACTTCGCTGTCCAAATATTGACTCACTTCGGCCCGGCCAAGCGCGACTGCCAGCATGCCGCCCCCCTCTGGGGCCATCTTGGCGACAACACCGCGGGTATAGGCCATTTTGATCGCTGACTCCATGGATAAGGCGTTGGCTGCGTAGGCAGCTGCAATCTCTCCACTGGAATGGCCAATGACTTTGTCGGGGGTGATCTTCCACCTTTTAAGGATATTCACAACACCGATTTGGACTGCGGTGCACAAAGGCTGTGCTATTTCGGGTAGATTGATGCCACTTGCGTGTCCTGTTTTGACCAGCTCCTCTTTAATTTCGCGAGGGCACCGGTTAGTGAAAGCAAGAAAAAGCGCTGGATACATGACTGGCCGTACCATGAATTCTCCAACTGGGGGCATTGGACAAGCTTTGCAGCACATCATCCATGTGTTTTATGTCCTCCCTAAAGGACGCAAAGCTATCCATCAACTCCGTTCCCATTCCCGCCCACTGAGCTCCCTGTCCCGAAAAAGCAAACGTTACAATCTTTGTTCCAGACTTCGTATTGTCGGCTTTCGTAAATTCAATAGGCTCAAGAGGATCTGTCCCACCGGTGACTGCGAATGCTCTGTGACGAAGATGCTCTCGCTTTGCAGTCAGGGTATAAGCTAAATCAGGCACTGCCTTGGGGTGCTGTGAAAGGTATTCCTGCATGTCCTTGGACCGCTGGTCAAGTGCTTGAGGGCCACTAGCCGACAATGGCAACAGTAGTGGGCTGTTTGCACCGGTTTCAATCCCGTCGTTTGCCATTGAAGACATCACCGATGCCGCTGAGTCGACAATGACCTATCTTGGTGAGCTTGTGATCAGGCATGAGAACCCATGTCGACCTACATGAGCATTGGTACCACCAACCCCGAAGCAGTTGACACTGACACGTTCTTTTCGATCGATAGGCCAAGGGAGGACATCTACAGGTACCGTTAAACCCCCCTCCTCGAAGGGAACTAGACTGAGTCAGTAGATGCTAACGCTGCGTCTTGCGTTGAGGAAGGAACGCTGTACTTTCTGGGTTTGGGTTCGAAAAATTGGTATTAGGGGGAATTTGCCTGTGCTCGAGTGAGAGAACTGCCTTGATCAACCCTGCCAGCCCTGCTGCGCCCTCAGTGTGACCAATATTCGGTTTCACCTGCGATAAAATACATTAGCGACTGGAAATAATTAAATTTGTCAGAAGCATACCCCGCCAATAATCATCGGGTGGTGTCCAAAGGCATTGGCCACGGCAGTGGTTTCAACGACGTCTCCAACCCGCGTTGCTGTGCCGTGGCATTCCACAAATGCCGTCTCTGCAGGGTTCGCGAGATGGGCCTTTCGATAGGCTTTCCGGATGAGAGTCTCCTGTCCGATAACCGACGGGACAGAGATATGATTTGTTCGGCCGTCAAAATTGGTCGCAACAGCTCGAATGACTGCACGGACTGGGTCTTTGTCACGGATGGCGTCGCCCAATTTCTTGATGTAAAGAACGCAAACTCCCTCTGCTCTGGCATATCCATTCGCCTCCGCGTCGAAAGTCTTGCAGATACCATCCGCTGATAGGGCCCCGGCCTGAGACATATTTGTTGTCATTGTTGGGGTAAAAATGAGACTGGAACCCCCAACGATTGCCGAAGGACAATCGCCAAGAGTAATTGCTTGACACGCCTCATGAAGAGCCACAAGAGAGGACGAGCAAGCAGTTCGGCAAGTCATGCTGGGCCCCTTGAGGTCGTATTCGAATGATATCCTGTTCGATGCGGCATAATCACCAGTGCCAACCACATGGAGAGGGCTAAGATTTTGGGTGTCCTTCGCTGTGAGATCTAGCCAGTCCTCTCCGAACGTGCCGATAAAGCATCCAATATCTTTGCCTCTCCAATCGATTTGTCCGCCACTCTCCATGCACTCCCAAACTACTTCAGACAGAAGCATCTGCTGGGGGTCTTGATACCCATGCTCGTACCGGTTGTTCTGGAAGAACGAGGTATCAACCTTTCCCAGGTAGTCGCCATCAAGGAAATATCCCTTCTGGGCGATGACCGATTGTGTGTTTACACCGGGCGTCCCATGGAAGGCGTTCACGTTGTAACGTCCATCAGGAACAGGGCCAGATGCGCATTTCTTGTCAATCATCAACTTCCAGAAGTCTTCTGGAGAGGAAACACCACCTGGTAGCCGTACGCCCATGCCAACAATGGCGATGAGAGGAGGAGCATCGTTACGCCATTGCTCTTGCGAGTCCGCTTGAAATTCTTCAGGATCGACCGTTGTCCATCCCGGTGAACTGCCAGATGTGTCGCTGGAAAGCATCTTTCAGAGTAATTCAAGCAGTGGGGCGGGAAGGTCTTGAAACTTTGGACTGGGCCTCGGTCAGACGGGAGAGAGGGAGAAAAAAGAATAAAGAACGAAAGTCGATAAAAATGTCTCCTGCCGTGGCATGCTTCGCAATATAAGTCTCTGTCGTTCATAGCATACCTCCCTGTGTTAATTTGCATAACGATCCACTCTGACTCATTTTATTTTTCTCCATTCCAGACGGGGGAAAAGCAACCACCTTGACAGCCTCCAAGGCTCTTTTTCGATGGTCCAGTGAGTGAACAAATACAATTGATAATTGCTGTGTGTCCTGCAATTAAGTCGATATCTTACTTCCCATACAACTTCAATGTGCGCCGTGGTATGTCTCACGCCGATCATCGTGATGCGGACCTGTAGTGTTAGTGGTATCCCTGCGGTAGCGCCAAGGATGACTGACTAACGCGATTGTTTGTCGTTACCAAACAATGTGTTGCAAATATTTGCACCTCATAGCTGAGGTGTAAATGTCAATAAGACTTGCCGTGGGGAGATGGGAGATATCCATGACATCCAACAAATCACTGAATTCACCTGAGTCTGGACAAGACCATGCATTCCAGCTGACATTAGTTCCACGCCCTTGCAAAATGGTGTCTTAAAAACACTGTGGCAAAGGATCCCTTCATTCTTCGTGCACCATACCGCTACACCCGTGGAATACTCAGTATCCCAGGGAGAGGAGTCAGTATTAGGCTCTTTTACTCATCTGTTCGACGGAATAATATAGTTAGTCTAAACAACGTTCTCCTACATTCATGGGGTTTGAAGTCTGCTTACGCCGTCTTCCTCGCATATTATCTCGAAAATGACGTTCTTCCCCGACTCGACAGCGCTCGAGTACGCTTTCGTGGGATCCCTAAGTCTAACATTCCTCTTCCTCACCTCACCAAGTGCCACCATTGCCGTTCGCAAAGTAGGCATCCGACCTACGATATTCTGTGGCGTCGTGAAACGGCCAGTTTCATCAGCGCCAGCTTCGCCTAGGCTGCGGCATATCGTACGACTTGGATGAGTCCCCACATCCAAGTCTGCATTTTGCGGATGTTGGATATCCAACAAATATCCGCACTAGCATAAAATTCGCTAGTTTACCCTCTTCTAGAATATCAGGTGACAGATAGGAAGCTGATAACTCCCTGTTTTAAAACAGAATTTACACAGGTTTTGTCATGACACTATTATTTTGCATTCGCCCTTGCTTTCCTAGTGAAACAAAAAAGATTTTGTATGTAATGTGACATTATTAAAATAGTAGATTTTATATAAAATAAAGAGCAGGGGAGACGTAATCATGTGTAATTTCATGGTGGTTAGTTGATTGACGCGGTCGCGGTGGAAATAAATGTTTAATATAGTGCGAACTAAGTACATATTCTTGCGAAAGGCTTCAGTATATCGTTAATCTATAACCTTTAGTTGAACCCCTTTGAAAACAGTATAGGCGAATATAGAAGAGCTTTAGTATCCGGCCCCCTTTGTTGGCCATGAAATGAAGCGCGTGTTATCTGAACCAGGAGCACAGGAGCGCGTCAAACCTATAACGTGCGCCGGTTGTGCAGTCAACACCGATGGGTCGTACCTAGTTGAAGGATCGGCGCAAGGGATGGAATTTTTATGCACTATAGCAGGATCCCCCATGGCCGTTGGAAGGAAGGATTGTCCATATTCAATTAGCTTATCCGATATATTGAGAAGCCATTCACCAGGAATCAAGCCCAGTACCGGCGTCTAGCCAAGGCATAGGGTTACACCCATTCTTGTGACTACCTAGATTCCTAGAGGTGGCAAGAATGCATACCGGTCTGCTTGGTCAGGGAATGTACTCCGAAGGTTTGTCATCCCCTATCCCCTGAACTGTCTCACATATATATGCCGTGAAGGATAGACCAAGCTCGTTGTGCTGGCCTATTTTACCAATTTTGCATCGGGTAGTTTCTCTCGGTACGCAACCTACGCCGTTTCCACGGTATCAAGCAGGCAGCCAGAACGCCACTTCATACCTATTCTTAGCACCTCTATAATTCCGGCCTTTGTGTCCTTCCTGTTCCTACAATACGAGACCTTCCAAAGTCTGGACCGTTTTGTCTACTCTATGCGTTGGCTTTGCTCCTGTCGCCGTCGCATTGACTTCGTGTCTGGGCGTTCGAAGAGCCGCGGCCTCGGTCCCAGGGAAGTTAGTTGAGAATATCCGACAACGATCATGTCATGCTGGTTGTGAACCTCGACTGGACCACTGGGACCGCTGGGGCAAAGAAGCGGTCCTGAGGCCTCTACTGGAAGATGCAACTAGTTATTACGAGGTCCCGGAGTCACAAAAGGCCGTGATCGATTTTATCGACGGAATGTTCAAAACCGTTGCTTCGAATTGTGACAAGGAGCTCGACAAGGAGACCCATTTCTGTGCCCACCCGGAGAATTTACAATCTTTCGTCGACTGTGCTGAATCTTCGGTAATGTCTCCTGCGAACTGGGATGTTCTAAAGTTACTGCCTTACATGTCCGAGGCGAATTGCCGCAATTTGAAGGAGTATCTGACCGGTGATCAACTGTGGGAAGACTTCGGCGAACATTTTACGGACTACGCGCATCGCTGCCGTGAGCTATAAGTTAACTGGAAGGACAAGTGGATTGATAGATGTGTCCTTGATCAGGTGCACACTTTATTTTTTTTTATTCGTTTACCCCGACTCCTCACTTTTAAAGTGATATGCGGGCTACCACTACTTTAGCTTTCTCTGCAAGATTATTTACATGCACCACTTCATGCAAACGAATTTAGATTCTCGTCAAGACCTGCCTTGGCCTATTTACCTTGGTTTCTCGTCATGGCGGCCCCCTGGGCGCGCGGCCGCGAAACCTACCTGACTTCTCCGCAAAGTCTAGTACCGCTCCCAGAGTACTGTTTAGACTGTATTTTCCCTGTTGATCTTTTACCCCAAGTAGAAAAGACGCATCTTTAAACCCCCCACCAACTTCTTTGCGGAGTTTCTGTCGTAGAACGTTCAGCCTCGGGCAGTCTATGAGGACGTGAACGACGTCGCTCCGCATTCACATTTGTTATCCTCCCGGAAACCGAAGAGCTTGCCATGAGGGGCGAGCCATGAGTGGCCCGTTCGCAGCTGTGTAAGCAAGTAAGCACGGTTGCGTGGTAATTTGTCGTATAGTCGTCGCGTGTGGATCGAGGGCAATGCAGGGTCAATCCAGCGAAGGTGACCGCCTTTCTCCGAGCCCTTCCATTCGTGTTCCCATTTCTTCATCTGTTGTTGAATGTATCCCCTTTCTTGTGAGAATAGCCGCCGGAACGGGTGCGAACCGTTCGGCTCCACCGCCTCTTTTGCTAAACGATCTGCAGTCTCATTTCCAGGGTCATCACAATGCCTTGGGATCCATTGAAGCTGGAGGAGGAGCTCTCGTGCCTTGAGTTCGCTTGCCGCCTGTAGAATAGCATGAATGATACGTTGACCAGACCCGTTGCCTGGGTTCCGGATTGCCTGTAGCGCCGACATACAGTCGCAGAAAATTGTTGCTGGTTTCCAGTCCGTTGCGGACGGTCCTAATATGTTATGCGTTACCTTGAGGGCCAAGCTGATGGCATAGAAGGTCCCCATGAGCTCTGCGCCGTAAACTGTCCAGGACTCCTTGGGTCCAATACAGATCTTGCGTACTCGATGATAGCCACTGCTGCTGTGCTGAGTTGGTTATGGTGCCCAGAGGCGTCTGAGTAGATGATCTTCAGGAGCGCGAAGCTTAAAAAGTTAGGGTTTTCCTCGCTGCCGCTTCTTTGTTTCATTGACCAAGGCATTCTCGAGGTCGCTGCACTTATTCTTAAGCAAGATATTCTCTGTACAGAGGTTTTGCATTGTAGCAATAAGCTTCTGGGTGTTTTTATCAAGTACATCAGCAACAGCTTGCTCTAGCTTTGTTTAAATGCGTTGCCAGTCATTCGCAGATAAGATAGAGCGGGCTGAAGAGCTGATAGATGGCCTCGCTTCCTCTTTCTTGTGAAATCGTTTCAAAACAATCTCCGGGCCCATGGTACTAAACCGCAAGATTTCCATGCAGATTCGATATTTTTTGGTGATAAAGCTCTTTCCCAACTGGGAAAAAAAGGCGGAAGAAATCCCGCTTGCAGAGGCTGCAGAAACCCTGAGATTCACGATAAACAACAAAAGCGATCGTGTGCTTTGGACCGAAGCGGTATCCCAGGTACGAGGTTCAACCAGGGAAAGGGTACAGTACTGCGAACCTTCAAGAGGTGTCAAACGCCGAGACGCGGATAATATGTATTACGGCAAAAGATGAAACCGGGAGGAAACCACGACTCTACAGCATAGACAATATTACAGGATTCGACGGAGTGGCTATTATAGGAAATGGCGTGATCAATTCGACCTCAAAGGCACCAACCACATACGTCAAGGTAAAATGGGTTGGCATCAAGGAAGAGCATGCAAACCTATGCAGGAACGGGAAGAACTGGGCCACGAGGACGGACCTTGTCTCTATCATTGGGAAAGAATTAGCGGACGAGAAGATCAGGCAGCTCTAGAATACCCAGGAGAAACGGTACGCCGAGTTATGTCCCTGTACAGGGCGGGAACACCCACATAGAATGGAGCGGAAGGAGTATGCAGCGCTGTGTGGGATGGTGAGGTAGTAGACACGCGGCAGGCGTGTGGCAGATGCATTTGGTTGAGTATTGCTTTTTGATTGTCTACTGCATTTGTGGGTTTTATATGTATATTAAACGCCTGGGTACAAGATTCTGCTTCATTTGGCGAAGCACCTGCATAGCCCGTTGTACAATAGATAGGCTCTATCGGGTTAATAGAATCTTGATTGATTGATTGATTGATAGTTTGACCACATTTCCACGATCGTCCCACACAGTCATGTATGTAGCCACTCATTTACTGCCTGGTGGCTTCAAAGGGTAGAACAAGATAGTGTCTCCAACCGAAAACTTAAAGTTATTGAGTGGATGATCCTGTAGGATTTCTTGAAAGGCTGCCTGGGCTGCGCTGAGGGCAGATGCGCTAGATTTTAGCGACATCTGCGTTTGTTTCACTTCATCTTATTAGAATCATTGTAACTGTATCTCGTAGCGTACGAGCAATGCCTATTCTAAATGCCCAAAACTCAAGATATGACCGGGCATGCTCAAAATAGTGGCTTATTGGGTAACATAACCCAGCAAGATAAAATTCAAAACTGAGAGCGACAGTACTTGCCCATGACAGCTCTCAACCCCAAATTTGACGCTCTCTTAATTGAGCCCCATAATGGATAACATAAGTAATATTGATCCGGAGAACCAACTGTTGGCTTCGGCTACTATGGATATCAAAATTATTTTCGGTGGGCATGATGCCTATGTGCCGTTGGTTGATTTGTTGAATCACTTATTTTGCCGTGGTGAGAACTTTAGGGTGGGCCCTCTGCATAGAATGCCAACCTACGGTCTGTTACGCCGACGAGAGCCAGTCACTCAGGGCTTGTGCTCATATAATAATAACTTCATGTAACGGGACGATTACATACAAACTTGTACGCTTCAAAATATACCCCTATTGGACGACTTTAGTATCATTGAAAAGCATGGAAAGCTTAATTGGCAGATCGAAGCAACGCGAGGAATTCACAATGAGAAAAGAGAAAACAATCTGGAGAATGGCCGTCCTCAGTTTCCTGCTACCGTTCACCAAGCCTCAGCCCTACGAATCATTCACCCAAGGAAGCAGTTCGTTGGGATGACACGAAAATGAAGTGATAGCCTCACAAACTGTGTCAAGTATTTTGCCAGCAAAAGCCAGGTCGACCATTCTGCTTGAAGCCAAGATCGAGACGTCAAGGTAATCGCCGGCAGGCTCAGAGACAATATAAAAGTCTCTTGTCACGGGAGGAAATGCCAGAGTATTCAGAGTGCACTGGATTCCACCAAGGGTGAAAGAGGGGCCTCGTTGGATATTCTGGTGTTGAACGATGCTCCCAAATTGAGTGCCGCTTGGCCATGTCGTACTATTTTTGACAATATCTCGTAGATCGGAGGACTCGAAGGGTATAGTTCGAAAATATTGTCTTTGTACGTGGTTCAGGAGATCGATAGCCGTCCACCCTTGTTGAAGAGTGACTCTGACAGGGATTATATTGACGCAGGGCCCTAGGATCTTCTCGCACCCTTGGAAGGGAGCATTACGTCCGCTGACAACGTGACCGAAGACAAGGTCTTTTTGACCAGTCAGTTGCGCTAGGACGAGAGACCAAGCGCTCTTGACAACTGTGGCCATGGTTATTCCGGGCAGTGAGCCTGGAAGTGGTATTTGTCTTGCAACATTCATAGATGTCCCGATACCTGGACTGTCACAGCCACCTATAGACTTGTAGTTGATATTCGTCATAGACGTGCCCTGCAGGAAATTTCTCCAAAAGTCATTTACTACTGCAGGTTCCTGCGAGAGGCGGTATTCCATGTAGGCAGAGAACGTTGGAAACACAGGCAAGCTGTCCCCACGATAAGCTGCGGCAAGGCTTTCGCATAACTGAGGAAAGCAAACTGCGTCATATTGTGCATGTGAAAGGCGGATGATTAAGACGTGCTGGTTGTCCTCACCAGAGACCAGAGATACATGAAGCGGGGGAGTCCCAAAAGCAGGGGGGGTTATGGAGTCTTGACGGCACAGCTCTTCGGAAAACGTGGACAAATCCTCTCTTGTCGTAAACAGGGATAGAGGAAACTCCATGTGACGCAGAACTACCTGAATAACGCCGCGAGAAGTGGGAATGAACAAAGTCCGTAATATCGGTTGTTGTTGCACAAGGGTTTTCCAAGCGATATGTAGGCGGCCTGGGTTGATAGAGCCAGGGATATTTACGAGAAAATATGTGCACTGGCGTATTTCCACACAATCGGCTTGAAATTGGGTAGTAGGAAGCGCATCAATGATGTCCTCTGTCCTATAAGCCATATAGGAAGGAGCGGCCTCGCTGAGAAATTGTGTATAGTCAAGACAACCCAGAAGGGAGAACGGAGCGGGCTCAGCAGCACGAAGGGCGCTAGCAGAGATAAGGGAGAGGATTTTGGCCTGCTCTGAGAGTCTTGGATGTTTGAAGACGTCAGGGACGGATATACTATATCCGTCATGGCGGGCAACGCTGGCTAGCCTCATAGCGGTGATCGAGTCCGCCCCGAGGCGGAAGAAGTTGTCGTCTGCGCCAATGTTCTCCGACGGCATGTCAAGCGCACGCGCCCACAGCTCCT
>JAPDKQ010000216.1:0-18902 GCA_027569665.1 Aspergillus bridgeri | reverse complement strand
TCCTTGATCGTCGCGGCGAAGATGCCATCACCGATAGCCAACGCCATCAGCTGACCTAATAGGTCGAATATCAGGTTTTCTTCGTGTTCAATCACGAATCTCTTCCTGTATTCGTGTAAGTAGATGGCTAACATGGTCTGCTTTAGGTCTGGAACTTACATTCTTGGTTTTCGATCCTCCCCTTTCGTGTGAAGCAGGGTCACGATAGCAGCGAGGATATGGCGTTCACCGGGAGTCGGATTGCGGACAATATAGAATTCAACATGTCTCCAAAGGATAGTATTGGTTTCTTCGTCACCCTCGAGATATCCGTCATCCGTAACGCTAGATACGTCTGAATCACAGTCGATGTCGCTCTCAGTTTCCAGATCAGAGTGGTGGCTGAAAATGTCATCCAGATCGGTTTCTTCCCGGTCGCTCATCTCAATGTCTTTACCCGTTTCATGGTCGGAAACCCCTGAGGGCGTCTCGTCCTCCGACTTGTTAACCAAGCTCTCGGATTTCGCATGACTACTGGCGTTCTCGGATCCAGAAGTTTCGAGGGGGCGTCCGTCAGCTTGAAGGTTAACAGGGTGTCTCGTATCAAACAATGATACTGCTCGGCAGGCGGAAATGCTCGATAAATTGAGACCAGCCAAGACATATAGTCGTTGTTTCTCATCGGCAAACACAGAGTCGCAATGGGCCATGTGAGTGACAAGAAAATGCAGAAGGTCATCTGAGGCTGCTGTGGGCTTAGGTAGAGGGTGTCTGCGCAAGCCCATCCGCCGACTCACATCGTTCATATACTGTACGGCCCGTATTAGTCGACCCTCAAAGCGAGTTTCATCCGAGAACACTCACATTAAGGCAGTCCCTCTGCATGCTCGGTTCCATTTCCCGGTGGGTTTTGATAAAATAGAGTCTTTTCAGGGTTCTCCAATAGTTTGCAAGTGCACTGTGGGCTTTAAGAGAGCCCGAGAAGTTTTCCTCGATCCAGTCAAACCACGACTTTACATCTGGGGCGGTAAGATTCATAAGCAGGGTATCTGGGTCCTGGCAAGCTTCGGAGCAGAACCTGGCAATAAGGACGATTAGTAGTGTGGCTTGGGATTAGGAATAGGCATTCCCTGGACTTAACACAGACCGACTCCATTTCCCCCTGACCGAGGCCGCTGAGATGTTTGTGTTAGATGCATACTGGGGCAGAGTTGGTCCGCTTTCGAGGTGCAGCTTCCGACGCTCAGCGTAGTAGAGGTAGGACTTACGTCCTCCGTGCTTCTCTTGTTGCGCGTATTTTCTTCGGGGAAGGCCGGAGAATCCCATGGTGTGAAGAGAGCTTGTGGAAGACGGGCGCTGGGCGCGAGGAGTGAAGAGGATAGAATCATGGTGACAGAATAGCAGGCGTGTACAGCGCTATTTATCTTCCTCCTCGGGCCTCTCGCTATACTGCGACAGGTTGAAAAGAAAGCTCGATGGGTGTTCAAGAGCGGAGCTCCTTTCCCTCCTTGCCGCTGTGACGCCGCTGGGGGTCTATCGTCCTCAGCCGGTCGCGTCTGATGGGGACGGCTCAACAGGACAGGGATCATGGCTGCGGGCGAACGGGGCAGGCTGAGGGTAAAATAACAGTATTACAGGTACAGGCCCGGATGCCGCTCTGTCCAAGTTAAAAGCAGCACCCACGGATTACCCGTCTTGGCGAAGTTTCGGGGGCCGACGACGCCAGAAACGGCCGCTCCGGATGCCCATTTTGGCCTCGACGGCACCCAAAGGCACATTCTGTATGTAATTCTGGTAAGTATTAGGAATTCCTGCTCATATTCTTTCTAGTAAATACATAGATTTTTCTTAATAAGCCCTATTTCTCTATTAGATATAGTAAAGAGATTAAATAAATAAATAACTTATCTTTTAATAGATATTATATAATCTTATCTTACTAGCTATTAAATTCATTAATAGGAAATATAATTTATTACAAGTTATAAAGTATTATAAACTCTTCTTTCTTTATCTTATTAATTATTTCCAAGCTATCTAGTTAATAAACTTCTTTCCAAGCTTATTTCTAATAAGTTATAAACTTATTTTAAAATATGTCTTAATACTACTTTATAAAATTAATCTTACTATCTTTTTAATTTTTATTATTAAAGTATCGTAGCTTCTTTAATAGATATAGAATTATTACTAATATATAGATTATACTATATGCACTGTCATCGGTTCTATTATAATATTTAGAAAGCTTTTTCTAAGTAAACTAAAATATCTAAAGTATACTTCTCTTTTAATATATATATTTATATCTTAACTTCTTCTCAGCCTCTTTAAAGTGGGTAAAGAGTCTATTATAAATACTAAAAATATACTGTACTGTGTAGTTCTTAATCTTTAATAAAATATTAGTAAAGTTAAAGAAAGGCTTAATAATTAATAATAGATATTTAATCTGGCGCTATTCCTTATTATTAAGCCTAAACTAAGTATATTAATTTATAGTATAATATTTATTAAAAAAAGATCAAAGTTTTCGCGCACGGGCAAGTATTAAAAAGGTTAAGTTTTAGTATATGCGTATATTTTAAATTAGAATAATTTTAAGTTTTTTTTTATAGTCTTAGAAATGCTTCACGACGCTGTGGGTTTGAATTAATAAAAACTATAATTCTCCGGATCTATAGTAGTAATTAGTTAAATTTAGAAAAAAGGAATTAAATTAAAGAAATCTTTTTTAGAGTATTTAGAATTAAATAAGTAGAATATTTTATTTAAAGATTAATATTTTACTTACTTAACTATTCTGATTTAGTTTTATTATTCTTTAATATAGTCTTTAGTTTTCTAAGAAGCTCATATAGGCAGATCTAAATTATATAAGTAATATAGGATATATGAAAGATTAAAATATTAGATTAAATAAGGGATTAGACTATCTCCTAGATACTATTTATTATAGTATTATTATTTATAGTATTATTAGTCGTGATTAATAATACTCGGTTAGTAATCTTATAATATTATAAAATCTAAATAATAGTATTACTTAGATTACTGCCAGAGTGGGATCCGTAAAGATACTTAAATCTAAGTAATATTTTATAATAATACTAATCTTAATTAATAAAATAGCCAGTTACTACTATAAATACTTATTTAAATAGAGACGTCCAGCAATTAAGTATAATTAAGATTTGGCTTTTATCCGGTAGTTTATTAAGTATCTCTCGATGCTAGTCTTCTATTAATATATTAAGAAATTATCGTATTAACCGGATAAAAGGAATTTTAAGCTTTAATTCTACGATTCAAGAATAATTAAGAAGATTTTAAAAACTAGAATACTTAATAATCTAAAATAGGAGCCGGGTAGTCGTTATAAATTTAAGAATCTTTTATTAAAAGGTAGACTTATTAAATAAAGAAGATATTTATATGTGCGACTAAAGATATATAAAATATAAGTAAAATATATTAGTTTAGAGAGTCTAGATTAGAGAAAAATAATAAATCATATTTTATAGAAGTTAACTAATATCCTGTTTCTTTAAGCCCGAAGACTTTATATATATAATACTTTTTAAATATATCTTTATTAGAGATATCCCTGCCCGACGATAATTTAGATAGATAAGAATAGTCTAGTAGTATTTATATATTATCTTAGGCTTACTAGTCTTCTTATATATAACTTGATTAAAATAATTCTAAATATTAGAAGTCTTTTACTTATTTTATTATTAAATTAATTTTTATAAGCTCTCTTTTTTACTAAATTCTATTTTTAGCTATTACTTAATAAAACTCTTCCGGGAACTCTTTATATTATAGTTAGTTATATTTTTATTAAAGAAGATCTAATATTTCTGAAGATATTTGCTAATACGGTGAAGTGATTATAGTATATAAATAATAAAATAAGATTATACGGGCGGGAGAGAATATTTAGAAAAGAAAGCTGTTGTAAAATTTATTTAGCTTAAGAAGTTAAGAAAATCGTTTAACTATAGAATATTTAGATTAATAAAAGATTTATTATACTAAGATACTAGACATTAACTTTTTAAACGCTGGGATTAAAGTATAATAAGATAAAAGAGAAAGATATAGAGTATATATAGAAAAATAAGAAAGATAGTATTTAGATACTTACTGAAATAACTAGAGTAGAAAGATTAGAAGGATACTTAACTATTAGATAGGTCTTTAATTAGACTAGAAGATTTTTTATTTATTCCTATACGGATAATCGGCGGATATCTACTAATTATTATATAATATTTAGCGGATATCTGTTAGGTCCGCTAGATATCCGACTACTATTTACACGGGAATAAATTTAGAGTTACTAAGTCTGATAATTTTAATAAATATACTAAATTTTTAATATATTTTTATATTAGAATCTACTAATAAAATTATATTTCCTATTTCTCTAGGCTCTAAAGATTCTATATCTAGGAATATTTAGTTTAATTATAGTATATTAAGCGTTTTATCTTTTTATAATCTTCTTCTGTAGAATTAGTACTAGTAATATATATATATTATAGTATTTCTTCTTATTCTGCGTATTTCTAATACTATTAATATTATTATTCTTTCCGTTATAGAAGATGATAAATTATCTAATTCTATAGCTATAAGATTAATAAATTATATAATCTGGATTATATGACCCCTGAGGCCCTGATAAATAGTTAAAAAAGAATAATTAAAAAGATAAATCATAGATTTATAGAATTATAAAAGTAAAGAGATATAAGAAAGTTCTAGAAAGTTCTTAAAAACTATAAATCTAAAGATAAATATATAAGTTATAGAAATAGATAGAAGTAAAAAAATAGGAATTTAGTAAATAAAAAAGAAATAATAAATAAAGTAAAATATAATAGAACTAGATTTATATATAATCTTTTTTTTTCTTTTTCTTCTTCTTCTTCTTTTTTCTTCTTCTATATCTCTCTTCTTATAGAATTCTATATAACAGATATAGGACAGTATTCTATCTATATTCTATACTTTATCTCTTTTTTTATAGAGCCC
This sequence comes from Aspergillus bridgeri, assembly GCA_027569665.1. Taxonomy (NCBI): domain Eukaryota; kingdom Fungi; phylum Ascomycota; class Eurotiomycetes; order Eurotiales; family Aspergillaceae; genus Aspergillus; species Aspergillus bridgeri. The sequence continues at coordinate 13,877 of JAPDKQ010000216.1, read as the reverse complement.
TGGCCTCTATATAATAGATATAGAATAATATCCTATCTATTTTCTATATTTTATTTTTCTTTTTATAGAGTCCCGTTCGATAGATTTAGAATAGTATTTTATTTATTTATTTTTATTTATTTAGCTACTCCTTCGAAACTAAGTTAAGATAGAATAACTATTAGAATAATATAGCATGGATAATCCTACATAGTTAATAAAATATTATAAAATTACTCAGTATCTAACTCTCTAACTTGTCGAAAAAGATGGCTTAGTATCTAAATATCTAACTTATTAAAAAAGATAATAATAATATTAATACTTTAATATATTACTAGTAAGTTAATAATAGTTTCCTCTTTCCTTAGAATATTATACTAATATAGAATTTCTATTAGGAACCTATAAGACATATAATATAAGCGGAAATAGAATATTAACAGCTTAACTCGAGTAATAGCCAGCATTCTATAAGATTAATAGATAAAAATATACCGATTTATACAAATTTTTCATAATATTAAATAAATAGCGAACAGCCCATTAATATGACGTTTATATAATATTAGCTAAATCTATAAAACATATAACGCGAGTAGAAACAGAATATTAACAGCCTAATTCGAGTAACAGCCAGTGTTTTATAAGACCGATAGATAAAGATATACTAATTTATAAAGGATTTTTAGAACTTTTCTAGAAGCTTTAATCTAGTTTAAGCCCTTAAGATCGAAGCTAAACTATAAAACTCTAACCGTCTATATAAGCCCTAGTATATCTAGTATTATTAATTCTGTTCCTGGGCTTTAGTAAAAACTAACTAGAAATTAGGATAAAGGTCCAGATAAATACCAAGCCTCGATTCAGTAATCGGTATCTAATAGATTCTTAAAAAGACTTAAGACCTATCTTTAAACACGTAGCTTCTTTATTCTAAAAATATTTATTTTTATAATCTTATTAAAGTAGTCTGCACTCTGCAGGACTAGATCTTAGATAACTAGTTAAACTATTAAAATAAATCCGGGCTTATTAACTACTTTAGGCCAGTATATCTTTTTAATTCTAAAGAAGATTTAGAATAGTATTTAATCTAATTATCTAATCTTTAGAGTAAATCTTACCATCCGGAGTCTTTAATAAGAATATTAAATTATTAAATCTTATATATATAGTCTTCTCCTCACGAGAATTATAAATTGTTAAATTATGTTTTAAAAAAATAGCGGATTTAAAATAATATTTAGTTTAATCTTCGGAGTAAACCTTACCACGGTTCTATAAAAGTATATTAATTTTTTTAATTATATAGAGGATAGGGAGAACGGGAAATATTTAATATCTAGAATTTTAGATACCCTTTATATTTAGGTAATACTTAGGTATAATATATATTTAATAGATTTAATAAATTCTAGTAGATTCTAATAAATTTAAATATATTAGACCTACTAATAAATTTATATATTAATATATCTATAATTTACGGGAAAAGATTACTTGGTTAGTTATATAAAGATGCTAAAATAGATTAAACTAGCAAATTTTATACTAGTGCGGATAATTATTAGATTTCGCGGATATCTGCAGGCGGATGCGGATATCCGTAGATATCTGATAATTAGATGCGGATATTAAAGTGATATCCGTATCCGCAGGGTTACGGATGCGGATTCAAAGTCAAGTCCGCGGATGCGGATTTGCCGCAGCCTATATGGGATATGTTAAAGTGCAGCTCGGAGAGCCGCAGGTAGTAGGGGAATAGCGTGCTACGGCGCCGCAGGTGGCAGGAGCAGGGAACTAGGCTTCCATTGAACGATCTACTACCATACACAGAGATTGATCACTGGTTTCTGAAGCTATGGGGGTGCGGTAAGGATTTTACCCGCAGCGGGTGGCACGTGACCCGCACGTGCTACTATGTCAACCGCAGGCGTTATCGTATGCGTTGTAAGGTGCGCCTAACAGGATACACAGGTGGCCGACTCGATTGCATGGCCGACTCGCTTACGGGATACGTTAGTGGTATCATTCGCCGTCTTGGTGTGACGTCATATAGACATTCCAATACACCTCCATAATACTAAGGGTAAAGCATTCAATAGAGAGTTGGACCATTCTCTACTATTACAACCACCTTTACTATATAAGCATCATTCACCCCAGATCCCCCTTTTTGGAAAGATATTGGAAAGATATTGGGAAAAATGAAAGAGAAGTTTTATTGATATATCTTATCCAACTACCTTGCTAGCGTCAGAGATACGCGTGATTATTAGCTGTGAGTAGGCTGCGGCAAATCCGCGGATGCAGATTTGACTTCAAATCCGCATCCTTAAGAGTGCGGATGCGGATTCTACTTTAATATCCGTATCTAATTATCAGATATCCGCATCCGCCTGCGGATATCCGCGAAATCTAATAACTATCCGTACTAGTATAAAATTCGCTAGTTGAACCTATTTTAGTATCTTTATATAGCTGACTAAGTAATCTTTTCCTGTAGATTATAGATATATTAGTATATAAAATTATTAGTAGATTTAATATATTTAAACCTATCAGAATCTACTAGAATCTATTAAATCTATTAAATATATATTATACCCAAGTATTACCCAAATGTTACCTAAGTATAAAGGATATCTAGATACTAGGTATTTCCCGTAGTATACTACATACGTGTAACCATGTCCTAAGTCGTTTAAATCCGCTACTTTTTTAAAGTGTAAGTTGATAATTTATAATCCTCGTAAGGAGAAAACTATATATATAAGATCTAATAATTTAATATTCTTACTAAAGGTCCTGGATAGTAAGATTTATTCTAAAGATTAGACAGTTAGATTAGATATTATTTTAAATCTTTCTTAGAATGAAAAAGATATACTGGCCTAAAATAGTTAGTAGATCTAGAACTTTAATAGTTTAACTAGTTATTTAAGATCTAGTCCTATAGAGTGCAGACTGTTTTAATAAGATTATAAGAATAAATATTTTTTATTACTTTTAAATAAAGAAGCTACGTATTTAGGGATAAGTCTTAAGCCTTCTTAAGAATCTATTAGATATCGATTATTAAACCAAGGCTTGGTATTTTTCTAGATCTTTATCCTAATTCCTAGTTAGTTCTTACTAAAGCCTAAGAATAAAATTAATAATACTGGATATATCAGGATCTATATAGACGGTTAGAATTTTATAGTCTAGCTTCGACTTTAAGAGCTTAAACTAGGTTAAAGCCCCTAGAAAAGTTCTAGAAATCCTTTATAAATTAATATATCTTTATCTACCAATCTTATAGGACGCTAACTATTATTTAAATTCAGTTATTAATACTCTATTTCCACTCGCGTTATATATTTTACAGATTTAGCTAATATTATATAGATCTTATATTAATAGACTGTTCGTTATTTATTTAATATTATAAAAAATTTATATAAATCAATATATCTTTATCTATCGGTCTTATAGGATACTAGCTATTACTTAAATTAGGCCGTTAATATTCCGCTTCCGCTTATGTTGTATGTCTCATGGATTTTTAATAAAAATTCTATATTAGTATAATATTCTAAGAAAAGAGGAAACTATTATTAACTTATTAGTAATATACTAAAGTATTAATATTATCTTTATCTTTTTTAATAAGTTAGATATTTAGATACTAAGTTATCTTTTTTAATAAGTTAAAGAATTAGATACTAAGTAATTTCATGATATCCTATTAACTATATAGGATTATTCATGCTATACCGTCCTAATAGCCACTCTATCTTAACTTAATTTTAAAAGAACAGCTAAATAAAAGAAGAAAAATAAATAAAATACTATTCTAGATTAGTTAAACGGGGTTTTATAAAAAGAAAAATAAAGTATAGAAAATAGATAGAATATAGTTCTATATCTGTTATATAGATCTCTGTAAGAAAACAGATAAAATATAGAAGATAGATAAAATACTATCTTATATTTATTATATAGGGGCCAGGGCTCTATAAAAAGAGAGATAAAGTATAGAATATAAATAGAATACTATTTTATATCTATTATATAGGATTCTATGAGAAGAGAGATATAAAGAAAGAAAAAAAAAAAAAGAAAGAGAAGGAGGGAAAGAAAATTATATATAAACCTAGCTTTATTATACTTTATTCTATCTATTATTCCTTCTCTATTTACTAAATTCCTATTTTTTTACTTTTATCTACTTCTATAACTTATATATTTATCTTTAGATTTATAGTTTTTAAGAACTTCTTGGAACTTCCTTATATCTCTTTACTTTTATAATTCTATAAATCTATAATTTATCTCTCTAGCTATCCTTCTTTAGCTATCTATTAGGGTCTCAGGGGTTATTTAATCTAGATTATATAATTTATTAATCTTATAGCTATAGGATTAGATAGTTTATTATCTTCTATAGCTAAAGGAGTAATGATATTAATAGTATTAGAAATACATAGATAATAAAGAATAATATATATATATTACTAATACAGATTCTACAGAAGAAGATCATAAAAAATTAAAATACTTAATATACTATAATTAAACTAAATATTCCTAGATATAGAATCTTTAGAGTCTAGAGAAATGGGAAATATAATTTTATTAATAAATTATAATATAAAAATATACTGAAAATATAGTATATTTATTAAAATTATCGGACTTGATGATTCTGAATTTATTCCCGTACGGATAATAGTCGGATATCTAGCGGATTTAGCGGATATTTACTAGATATTATATAATATCTAGCGGATATCTGCCGATTATCCGCATAGAAATAAATAAAAAGTTTTTACTAGTTTAATTAAAGATCTATTTAATAGTTAAATATCTTCCTAATCTTTTTATCCTAGTTATTTTAATAAGTATCTTAATACTATCTTTCTTATTTTTCTAAATATATTTTATATCTTTCTCTTCTATCTTATTATATCTTAATCCTAGTGCTTAAAAAGTCAATATCTAGTATCTTAATATAATAAATCTTTTATTAATCTAGATATTCTATAGTTAGATAACTTTCTTAACTTTTAAGCTAAGCAAGTTCTATAATAGCTTCCTTTTCTAAATACTCTCTCCCGTTTATATAATCTATTTTTACTATTCATATACTATAATTACTTTATCGTGTTGGCAAGTATCTCCAGAAGTATTAGATCCTTTTTAACGAAGATATAACCGACTATAATATAAAGACTTCCTAGAAGAGTTTTATTAAATAATGGCTAAAGACAGAGTTTAATAAGAAAAAGAGTTTATAGAAATTAATTTAATAGTAAGATAAATATAAGACTTCTAATATTTAAGATTACTTTAATTAAGTCGCATATAAGAGGACTAGTAAGTCTAAAATAATATATAGATATTACTAAATTATTTTTATTTATCTAAGTTATCGTCGGGCAGGGATATCTCTAATAAAGATATATTTAAAAAATATTATATATGTAAAGCCTTCAGGCTTAAAAAAACAGAATATTAATTAATTATTATAAAATATAGTTTATTTTTCTCTTTATTCTAGACTCTCTAAATTAGTATATTTTATTTATACTTTATATATCTTTAGCCGTATACACGAATATCTTTTTTATTTAATTAGTCTACTTTTTAATAAAAGATTCTTAAATTTATAATAACTGCCCGGCTCCCGTTTTAGATTATTAAGTATTCTAGTTTTTAAAACTTTTTTAATTATTCTTAAATTATAAAATTAAAGCTCAAAATTCCCTCCGCCCGGTTAATACGACGTTTTTTTAATATATTAGTAGAAGACTAGTATTAAGAGATACTTAATAAACTACCGGATAAAAGCCGAATCTTAATTATACTTGGTTACTGGACTTCTTTATATAAATAAATATTTATAATAATAACTGGCTATTTTATTAATCAAGATTAGAACTATTATAAAGTATTACTTAGATTTAAATATCTTTATAGATCCTACTCTGACAGTAATCTGAGCAGTACTATTATTTAGATTCTAAAATATTATAAGATTATTAACTAAGTATTATTAATTATAACTAATAATACTATAAATAATAATACTATAATAAATATTATCTAGAAGATAGTCCAGTCTTTTACTTAATTTAGTATCTTAGTCTTTTATATATTTTATATTATTTATATAATTTAAATCTGTCTGCACGAGCTTCTTAGAAAGCTAAAGACTATATTAGAGAATAATAAAGCCGAATTAGAATAGTTAAATAAGTAAAACCTTAATTTTCAGATAAAATATTCTACTTATTTAATTATAAATACTCTTAAAAAGGTTTTTTTTTTTAATTTAATTCCCTTTTTCTAAATTTAACTAATTATTATTATAGATCCGGAGGATTACAGTTTTTATTAATATAAGTCTATAGCGCCGTGAGATATTCCTAGAACTATAAAAAAAAGAGTCTAAAATTATTCTAATTTAAAATATACGCATACGCTAAAACTTAATCTTTCTAATACTTGCCCATGCGCGAAAACTCTAGTCTTTTCTTAATAAGTATTATATTATAAATTAATATACCTAGTAAAGCTTGATAAAGAGGAATGGCGCTAGATTAAATATCTATTATTAATTATTAAATCTTTCTTTAACTTTATTAATATCTTATTAAAAACTAGAGATTGCACAGTATATTATATCTTTAATATCTATAATAGACTCTTTACCCACCTTAAAGAGGCTAAGAAGAAGTTAAAATATAAATATATATATTAAAAAAGAAGTATACTTTAGATATTTTAGTTCGCACAGAAAAAGCTCTCTAAATACTATAATAGAACTAATAATAGTATATATAATATAATCTATATATTAGTAACGATTCTATATCTATTAAAGAAGCTACGATACTTTGATAATAAGGATTAGAAAGGTAGTAAGATTAATTTTATAAAATAGTACTAAGAGATATTTTAAAATAAGTTTATAACTTATTAGAAATAAGCTTAGAAGGAAGCTTACTAACTAGATAGTTTAAAGATAATTAATAAGGTAGAGATTAAAGAGCTTATAATATTTTATAATTTATAATAAACTATACTTTCTACCGATAAATTTAATAGCTAATAAAATAAGATTATATAATATCTATTAAAAGATAAGCTATTTATTTATTTAATCTGTTTATTATATCTAATAGAGAAATAAGGCTTATTAAGGAAAATCTATATATTTATTAGAAAGAATATAAGCAGGAATTCCTAGTACTTGCTAGAATTATATAAGATATTTTCTTAATTTCTGCCAGTGGAGTAGGAATAGAGCGTTTATTTAATTATATTTATAATATCTATGATTATCACCGTAGATAGCTAAAGCTAGAGATAATTAAGAGTCTAATATTCTATTATTTTTTATCTAATTTTAAATTAAAATAGGCAGAGACCGAGATAATTAAGGAATATTTATTATTTAGTAAAGCTACTATATTTAATTAGAATTATCTATCTCTATAATTACTTAAGTCTATAGAACCGATTAGTAATAGTGAAAAAGGATATTAAGAGAAAGATTAAGAGAAGAATTAAAAGAAGGATTAAGAGAATAATTAAGAGAAAAATTAAGAATAGAATTTTAATAATAATATAGATAATTTAGTAATTTATTACTTCTTAAAACGACCTAAGGTTAGTTTAGATCTAGAAAATAGTAGTCGGATAGAAAGGATTCGGAAGAAGCTATAACTACTAGATAGATTTAAGATAGGCACGTTATAGTATAATTATATAATATACTGGATAAAATAGTTAAATAGTAAATTAATTTCTATATTATAAATATATAATTTATTTAATAATATATAATACTAGTAGTATAGAATATTATCTTAAATTTAGTATAAAATATATATATTAAATTAGATCACGAGACTTAGTATATTTATACTATTTTTAAATCCGCCGGATATCCGCGGATATCCATATTTTTAAAATCTGTATCCGCATCTAATCCGCGCGGATACGGATATCTAGAATCCTATCTATATCCGCAATCTGCGGAGAGGATACGGAGCGGATATGGATTCTTAAGGATGCTGCCGCAGCCTAGCTATGAGATTCGAAATTGGCTTCCGCCTTAAACACTCATCAACTGTTTTGCGGCCCTACTTCCCGAACTTTAGTACCTTGGTAGTCCCAGCTGTGTTTAATTCCGGAACTTTCAATTGTTTACAATTACATTGCATTACAGGCAACCAATTCACATCACAATATCTCCTGTAGAACTCCCTCCTGCCTCGCTTTCTCTTCCGCAATCTGACTTGCAAATAAGCTTTTCATGTGTTCTTAATAGCCCCGAATCTAGCGGCATCTCAGCATAAGCTCATTCGCGACATGATCTTAAGCAAGTCATTGACTACTGCTCAAATGGCTGATGTAGCTGGCTGCAGTGAGCGCAGCATTCGATACATTCGTTCTAACCTGCGATATTTCGGCAGTGTCAAGGCACCTCCAAACAAGGCTGGCCGACCACGAACAGTGACCTCACCTATGCTGGACGCACTTCGTGAGCATCTACTTGCAAAACCGGATCTGTACCTAGATGAAATGGCGGTATTCCTGTGGGATGAGTTTGATACTTTAGTGACAACCGCCAGTATTAGAAGGGCACTTATATCAGTAGGATCATCTAAAAAAGCAGCTCGTCGGATTGCCCAAGAGCATAATGCAGATTTACGGGACTACTATCTCCATAACCTGTCCGATTTTCGTTCGTATCACCTTGTTTATATCGACGAGTCGGGATGTGACAAGCGGATTGGATTTAGGCGCACGGCTTGGTTCCCTGTTAGAGTGACACCAGTGCAGATCTCTCGGTTTCATCGCGAACAACGATATCAAATACTGCCTGCATATGCACAAGATGGCGTTGTTCTTGCGCGAGTCTTCCAGGGTTCCACTGATGCATCTATGTTTGAAGATTTTGTGGACAGCTGCTCCATCACTGTGGGAGGTGGCCGGAGCCCAAAACTGTGCTGATAATGGACAATGCGTCGTTTCATCATTCTGAGCGCTTGGAACAGATGTGTAGCGATGCTGGGGTGAAGTTGATGTACCTGCCCCCATACTCACCAGATCTCAATCCCATTGAAGAGATGTTTGCCGAGTTAAAAGCCTTCATTAAGCGCAACTGGAAGGTGTATGAAGAGGACCCAGAGCAAGAATTTGATACATTCTTAGAATGGTGCATTGACATTGTAGGCGCAAGAAAGCAGAGCGCGGAGGGTCATTTTCGCCACGCTGGAGTTGCTCTTGAAGAAATATAGATCAATGTGGTTGACGGGTTCGGCTGCAGTGCCCAACGCTCCGATTTGTTGATGCCTAAATTTTCCTGACTAACCAAGTTAATCATGATAAACCTCTGTGTCAAGACGTCGGAGACATTTATTCCGACTCCGAAGAGGGCATGGTATGTCCTCGAAACCCTCAAAAACAATTATAAAGCATCTTAGGCTTCTATATTTTTTTTTTTTTTGATTATTATGACTAGCAACTTACTTACTGTACCTGTGTAGGCCTGTTGATGGGCCCTTAGGAGGTCATCTTGAGAAACTGGAGTTGCTTGAGAGCTGTTGATATACATCGCTTTCTCTGTTTGCTTTTTATTTACATATTCCCAAGACCATGATTGGCTTTCGAACCGACAGCCTTGCAGTAACATGTATCAGACGACCCCTCGATTTCTAACCTCAAATTTGGACCACCCCCTTCTAGAATTTTATCCTGCAATTCTAATATCTACTGTAATAAATGCTCTTTTTCTCTAACCAAAGACTGCCTGATCCTTTTTCAGTAAGTTTCGCCTCTTTATTGTGCATGACATAAAATGATGTTCACATGCGATGACTACACGATCGCATGGATCTGCGCCTTGCCGCTAGAGATGGCTGCCGCGAAGGCCATACTGGACGAGGTTCACCCTCCGCTCCCCCAGCCACATACCGACCACAATGTCTACACACTTGGGAGTGTTAGCGGCCACAATGTGGTGGTGGCCTGTCTGCCTGGCGGCGTCTATGGGACGATATCCGCTACAGCTGTCGCGTCACATATGGTGTCTACCTTTCGGAGTATCCGGCTCGGATTGATGGTGGGCATTGGAGGCGGAGTTCCAAGCCAAAGTACTGACATTCGCCTCGGTGATGTTATAATCAGTAAGCCAACTGCAACTTCAAGTAGTATTATCCAATATGACTATGGAAAAACACTTCGCGACGGATGATTCCAGTACATGGGTTCACTTAATAAGCCCCCTCCAGTATTATTAAAGGCTATGTCTTAATTAGAGAGTGATTATATGGCAGGAAAAAGACTGGTTAACGAAATCTTAATTAATGTACTGTGCAAATGCGACAAGAAGATTAAATAGTTTTCGCGACCGAAAGATGACCAGTTATTCCGACCAACATATAATCATAAGAATAATAAATATAACTATTTAGCATGTAACAAGACACAGTTAGTAAGCCGTCCTGAGCGGATAACTAATAATCCTTTTTTTTATTATGGCTTAATCGCTTCTAGAGATTAGATCGTTAAAGATGCTAAGACTCGAGATTCTATTACTCGAGATCTAGACATACTCTATTTTAAAATAGAGGCTGCTGGCCTCATGGATGAACTCCCATCATTTATTATTCGTGGTATCTATGACTACTGTGATTCTCACAAAAATAAATAGTGGCAAGGATATACAGTCCTTACTGCGGCTATCTACGCGAAGGCTCTCTTATTAGTGGTTCCCACTTACTGCCGTAAGAAAGAATTATATAAATTAAAGAAGCCAGTCTGGATAGTCCTTTTTAGAAAGAACCCGCGATTTATAGATTGGGAAGAAGAAATTACCAGAACTAAGGAATTAATTATAGAAAAGAATAGATCTGGCAAAGTTACTATCTCCGGACTAGGCGGAGTTAGGAAGACCTAGATTATACTTAAGCTAGTATACCGCATGCGAAATCGAGACCCTAAGTACTCTATTTTCTGGGTCACATATACAAGCTATAAGAGTGTGGAACAAGCCTATATAAGTATTATCTTAAAGCTAGAAATAACTGATATAAAGCCGGCAGAGGTAAAAGAAAAAGTTAAGGCATATCTCAGCTAGAAGAGTGCTGGGAAATAGCTTCTTTTTTTTAATAATATAGATAATATAAAGATATAGAGTAAGAATAATACTAATAATTTAATACTAATAGACTTTCTTTTTTAAAATAAACAGGGCCATATTCTCTTCACTACACGCAGCCTAAAGGTAGTTATGAAACTAGTATCTTCTTATATAATAAAAATTTCTAAGCCGGATATAAAGACTACTATCAAAATTTTACAAAACTTACTAGTTAAAAAAACCTTACTTAACGACTATGATACGGCTATTAATTTACTTAAATAGCTGGCTTTTCTCCCGCTGGTAATTAGCCAGGTAATAATATATATTAACGAAAATAGTATTAGCCTCTCTAACTATATTATATTTTTACAGGATTAGAAGCTAGATGTGATTAAATTACTAAGTAAAGACTTTAGGGATAAAAGGCGATATAAAGATACCTAGAATTCTATAGCTTTAATCTGGTTTATATCCTTTTAGTAGATTTAGCAAGTAAATAAACTTGCAGCGGACTATCTATTATTTATAGCCTGCATTAATCCTCGCGATATTCCATAGTCCTTACTTCCCCAGCTAAACTTAACCAAGAAGAGAATTAATACCATTAGCCTCTTTAAGGCATTCTCCTTTATTAGTAAGAAGGGTAGGAATTATTTTTTAAATCTATACCAACTAGTCCGTCTTGCAACTCGGAACTGGATAAGAAAGAGCCAATAGTTTAGCCTGCAAATATTAAAAGCTACAGACCGATTAAGCGAAGCTCTCCTAAATAGTAACCATATTAATCGGAAGATATGGCGGGAATATCTACTATATGCGTTTTTACTAATAGTAGAAGCTGACTTCCAAAAGAAGCGGGAGAAATATATTGATTTTATTATAAATATTAGGAGGTATCTGTATAGTGACAGCCGATAGAAGGAAGCAGAAGAGCTGGAGGTGCAGGTGATGGAGTTCCGTAAGCAAGTACTAGGTCCTGAGCATCCAGACACTCTGACCAGCATGGCCAATCTGGCAGTAACATACTTGAATCAGGGACGATGGAAGAAGGCAGAAGAGCTACAGGTACAGGTGATGGGGCTCCGAAAGCAAGCACTGGGGTCTGAGCATCCAGATACTCTGACGAGCATAAGTAATCTGGCATCAACATACTCAGATCAGGGACGATGGAAGGAAGCAGAAGAGCTGCAGGTACAGGTGATGGGGCTCCGAAAGCAAGCACTGGGGCTTGAGCATCCAGATACTCTGACGAGCATAAGCAATCTGGCATCAACATACTCAGATCAGGGACAATGGAAGGAAGCAGAAGAGTTGGAGGTACAGGTGACAGAGCTCTACAAGCAAGCACTAGGGCCTGAGCATCCAGACACTCTGATGAGCATGGCAAATCTGGCAATGACATACTCATGTCAGGGACGATGGAAGGAAGCAGAAGAGCTGGAGGTGCAGGTAATGGAGTTCCGTAAGCAAGTACTGGGGCCTGAGCATCCAGACACTCTAACAAGCATGAACAATCTGGCCTACACATGGAAACTACTGGGGAAGGTCCAAGACGCCTTAGCTCTGATGGAAAAATGTGTAGAGCTCCGCTGCAATTTGTTGGGTTCAGATCACCCACATGTGATATCCTCCTCTAACACTCTTAGCAACTGGAAAGTAGCAGTGAATTCCCTATCAAAGAAGCCAGCACAACAAACTTCAGCGGAAGCCTCTCCTGTCTTGGTTATCTATAATCATCCTCCCAAGCAGATGAAATCAGACCCCGAACCTGTCACAGGCGGCAAACGATGGGCATTCAAAAGGTATTTCCGGAGATGATAATCTACGTTAAGCCTTTTACTGCGGCTGGATTAAACATGTACTTGACGTGTTTTATATATCAACCAGGCCTCCAAGTAATTATAATCATGTGTATCTCTGACGCCGACAAGGTTGGATGGCTATATAAAATAAAACTTCTCTTTCATTTTTTTAAAATATCTTTCCAAAAAGGAAAGTCTGCGATGGATGATGCTTATATGGTAAAGGTGGTTGTAATAGTAGAGAATAGTCGAACTTCCTATTGGATTCTTTACCCTAGGTATGGAGGCGTATTGGAACGATCATATGACGTCAGGCCAAGAGCGCGAATGCTGTAATGGTCTTGCCAAGAAATGTTAGATTACGGGAACCTAGTCTTGGCAGTGGGGCTCCGAGTAAACAGAAGAGTGATTTGGGTGGAAGGCAATTTCGAATGTCACGGTATGCATTTTCACAGAAATCATGGCCGGCCGCAGGGAAGTTTGGGCCCTGGGGCCAAACGAGCCACAGGGCGGCACGCTCTCCCGGAAGCATGGCTGGCCACAGGCCCAAAGCTACCACACGGTCAGGGGAGCCACAAGGGAACCACAATTGGGTAAAATCATGGCCGGCCACAGGGCCCAAATTTTCCTGCGGCAAGAACAGTCACATGGAGGCCACGGTCTCGCAGAAGCGTAGCTGTCCAATACCGAAATCTCTATGCACCCAGAGTAATTGTGGACTAAGTGGCTTCCTAGAAATGTGGCCGGCCACAGGGCTGAGTTCTCCATACGACTAGGCTAGCCACAGGGAGGACACAGTTTTGTAAGCATGCTGTATCCTATTAGCCCCTGACGAGCACGCTGGGTAATTGCTATTGTCAAGCAGTTAGGACGATGGATTTCTACCTTCTCGTGGTGTCCGGTGTCAGTACCTTCCATTTGCGTGGAGGGGAAGCCAAAAGAATCCAGGT
>JAPDKQ010000215.1:0-18903 GCA_027569665.1 Aspergillus bridgeri | reverse complement strand
AGAGGAAGAGATACGGTGAAATCATTGATGGCATCCTCGGCCAGAGCGTCAGTGCGCGACTGAGAGCAAGGAACATGTTGCCTGGAGAATTCTAAATCTAAATGAGACCTGGGGTTGAGTTGGGGGGATATTATTGTGCTAAGGCAGAGGAGCTCGAATCCACAGGTGATAAGAAGTTGGCGTCCACCTCAACACTTCCCGAAATAACTGTTCGCTTGTAACATGGCCAAGGCGTGTAGGTCTATGCCTGCCGAGTCAAGAAAAAAGTATGTTGCGGACACATTCCCTTTACTTGTTATCCGTAGAATGCCGGTGCTATTTTTATTATCTATAATATACTGGTACAGCTGATTTTTCGGCCAACGGTGAAGACCTCTGTTTGCCCTCATTAACGCAAATATGTCTTGTATGTCACGGAGCGCAGCGGCAACGTGCGGCACCAGTTCTGGCGGAAGATCCGCAAAGGACATAATTGAACGGATGCAAATGAGACACTGTTGGTACTGTACTTCACAACGCCGACAATTGGCTGTATGTAGTGGATAATATGGTTGGGTAAAGGAACAATGCACGATAGAGTCCTCTGCGGACGAACCAGTACTCTTCCTCAATCTCTCCATTATTGCCAGTAAAGGTCTTTAATATAGCATCCCTTATGGGCCCTTTTGGACCGACCTATCGCTTATAGGCTAATCAACATTAGAAGTGCTCGTACTGGTCATTGACAGATAGTTATGTAAATGGTCCTCAACATGTAGACTACGTGGTCAAGACGTTTCAAATAGGACCAACCAACCTGCCTCTGGTTCTTGAGGAATAACTGATGCTGGTGGACCCTCATGCTTGATAAGATAAATCGTATCCTTTGCCATAATTTTGACCAGAAATATGCGGTGTAGCCGTAGAAGCCTGTTCCGGAACTTCCGTAATGTGCCGTCACTCTCAGCCAGTCACCAAAAAAGAGAAAGAAAGAAAGAAAGAAAGAAAAAAAGAAAAGAGGGATTATATCCCCTCTGCAATAGAATGCAGCCAACAAGCCCTCAAAAAATCTGAAGGTGATGTCTCTAGGCCAGGTAGTAGTTAGAATATCCACCATCACTGGGTTATATAAAGACCAAGCGGGTTACTCACTCCATTCTTCAGCCCACTCCAAGGGATTTGTGATGTGTTTGATTACCCAATCACGACCACAGCAGTATGTGAGTGCATTAGCCAGAGAACGCCAGACTAGTGGCCAGCGATTGGATATGTTGACAACCTTGGAAAAAATGGACTCTACAAGTATCGTGATTCTTTCAACCTTGTCGAAGAGGTCACGATCATAGCAGAATCTATAATAAAGCAGCTCAGCTATGAATTTATCACCCATGCCCTGGTGCAACAGCATGACATGCGGCAAATTTGTCAGGATCATATAGTTAAAGTAGCCTAGTCACTGAAATCAGAATATATCCCCAGTAGGGTCAAATGGGTGGGGCAAGGCAGTACTTACGGGAGATGAGCCGCATGTTTACCATGGACTTGGGGGTGAGACATTGCAAAATGTTGACGAGCAGTTCCACGCTCAGATCGGCCAGGCCCATTTTCGCAACTTATAACGAATCAGATGGAAAAGAACTGAGAATGAAAGTAATAAATGTCGCTGCTCCCTGGCAGACAAACAAGACAGGTAGCACAACACGGGCTTGAGGAAATAGCTTGTGATTGGTTTCCAGTCGCTGACCAGCGCCCGTGCCTGGGTAAGGTATGGACTTGAGGGTCT
The DNA here is from genome assembly GCA_027569665.1 of Aspergillus bridgeri. NCBI lineage: Eukaryota > Fungi > Ascomycota > Eurotiomycetes > Eurotiales > Aspergillaceae > Aspergillus > Aspergillus bridgeri. The sequence continues at coordinate 17,141 of JAPDKQ010000215.1, read as the reverse complement.
TTCACTGTGATTTGCTTGTGTTACGGATAATGCGAAGGAACATTGTGAGAAAGACAGTAATAGGCAACAGAACGAAAGTTAGATTGAAACAAAACTGAAATATCCCAGGCAAGACTGGGATACGGGAGGAAGAAAAGACGTGAAGGATGAAAGGACGTGAAGGATTAAGAACGTAACAAGTACGGAAATATGATGACGATGGTGAGATCAGAAGCAGAGGTTTTCGTATGATTTCATCAAAAGAATCGGTAGATTGTTTGGTAAGAAACGATATTCTAGAATCTAGGATTGTGACAGGTGGATATGGAAGCTGAGGGGGATGAGGGAAGGACATGGAAGAGATGAATGATGATAGAGTAGCGACTCAATTGCAAGACGGGAGGAGGTGAAGCAACTCCCAATCCCAGCGAAGGTCTCAAGCTCTTGCAACGGAGGAAGGGCACGTGATGCGCACCGGTTGGCCACCAGCATCAGCGGTTGATCGTCCAGTTCGATTTGGGTATTAGGAACTCCATCTTTGCTTGTTCATAGACACTGACTGCATCAAGCTCTTCAATAGACAAATCCTTGTCGGATTTGCCCGCATGGTAGGGCCAGGTTGGAATTAAACAAAGTAAATTGACTGCCTGCTCCAGATAATCCGGTTAATTCATCTCTGCATGGTGCAGTAACTGCTGACTTTGAAACACCAAAGGCTGGAATATTATTACATTAATATAGCATACTATGGCAGCGGACGGCGACATTCTGGTCGAACATATCTCGTATAAGGTTGGACCGAGGTATCTTCTGTCCCCGTTCAATCTTCCACCATATGTACCAGATCTGCCACACATCCACACCCTTCCCGTATGCCTGCTCGAAACGATAGTACAATGGTATCATGGAATCGACGCTTTTAAGGAGACGGAGACGGGGAGGGCGCAGCAGCGGTGCTGTCGGCGCGGGCGGCGGGAGGAGGCATGAAGATGGGGAAGTAGGTCTGCGCAGGTTAGACGGGATATGTTGATATCGATTTGGACGGAAAGGACATACCACGACGAGGGCCATCACTTCAGCAAAGACGAAGCATTAGTTCACCGTGTATTTATAAGGAAGACGGGGGGACATACAAGACATCAAAACGGACATGTAGGACGGCGTCGAGGCGGTTCTCTTCTGCTCGGGGGTCTCACCCAGCCATGTCTGGAGGGAGAATACGAAGGAGACCCTGTGATGAGTTAGACATGAGGTACGGTATAGACGGATCTGACCGATAACGTCGACTTACCATCCAATCATCCTGCACAGGTGGCATGGTCAGAATATGCTTTTCGATAGCTCAGCTGGAATAGCACTATGTCTCACCTGTTCCGGGTGAACATCTATCAATCCGTATGTCAGCATGGTTGGCACAATTGCGACAAGACCAGACGGGTCAACCTACCGCAGCCATCGGCATCGTGCTCGACATGGCGCCTATTACACACTATCAACAACCATGCCCCGATCAGAATCACAGGATATATGCGTACCGGTCATATCGGCTTCATCCTTGCTCTTGGGAGGGTCAACGTAGGGGATGGCTAAAGGGCGAAGACGATTAGCAAGCGCGACGGGGACGAGCGCAGGGCCAGGCGGCGTACCGAGGTCCAACCTCCGCATATCCTTCTTGGAGCCCATTTTGAGTATTCTGAAATGCGAAAGCGACGCGAGGGAAAGGCCGAAAGCTGGATGCGATGAGGACAGAGTCAACTCCGCACGAGAAGTGAATTGGCTGTCGGCGGCGGTTGGCGCCAAGACGCGAGCGGCAAGTCTGGCCTTATCTAATCTTTCTGGCTTTCTTTCTTTCTTTCTTTCAACCCATTCCTCCATCTTACCCTCCGGACGCAGGTAAGACGATCTTCGCAGGTTTCCTTTCTTCGTTCTACTGTTATTGATTATCAATTGTCTTGGAGTGGGCAGATAACATATGTACCCGCCGCTCGGTAGAAAGTTGACCATGTCATCGGAGTGCTACCCGGTGTTTGATTGATTCCGTGCAATTACTTGATGGACTCTTCGGAGATTGCATTACTCCTGAAATGATTTTCTCAATAAGAAATTCTCATTCTTTCCAGAATAGCTAACTTTCTCGGCATTGTTTCCTCATGAACGCGCACTGAGGGCGATGGAAGGCCTAGGGTGCAGCATACATGGCATGGGGAAGAAGGATGAGTGGAACTGCCGAAATGTCCGTTGAGTAGAATGCTTTGGGCTTCTTGGATTTCTTGTTGATGTCAAACTCGAACTCAGCCTTGTCAGCAGAAGCCCTCTTGACGACTTCCTCCTCGTGCAAGTCCCATTGTTTCAATTTTTCCCTGGTGGCATGCTGAGTAACATCCAGGTCTTCCAAGGCATTCCACACTCTCTCATTACTGAATTCCTGCATTTTCTACAGCAGTATTAGCAGAGTCCGACTGGTCTACACGGCCTATGTCAAACATACCGTTGCGTCCTTGGCAGCTTGCTTGGCTGCATTCGCTATGACTATCTTCTTAGAAGCCTCATCGAGGCCGTGGACTAATTCGGGGAGGTTTGCCACGCTCTGCATATTTGAGAGATGAGTTGTATATTCAGCGAAGGATAGCTGAGCAGATTTGGCGATGAATCGTCGGACGTCGAGGTCATGTATCAAACTTGATCTGGTGTCAGCAATTGTCTCGCTACTTGGATAGGGCTAGCCAGAACATGACGGTTTTGTCCGGGTGTTCGGCCGGGGAGGCTTCACATACTGTTCGAGGTCGTCTGCCTGGCTCTTTTCAGTGATAATCTCGATTGGTAGCAGGAGAATATCAATGGCGATTCCGAGCCAAGTAAGAACCTTTCCCGCAGTTTTGAAGACCTTTGCTATTTTTCCAATCTTACCCAGTCCTTCTGCACTTTTCAAGGCAAGGGACATCAACTTGGTGCCTGCTTTGATGTCTATTATCCGAGTCAGCCTGAGCCCATTGGCATGATGGCATGGATTTGATACTTACTCCCACTGAGGATGTCAAGCACGCCGTAGCCAATTGCTTTGAATACCACGGCTGCATGACCACATCTCACCACCTCTACCACCTTTGCTATGGCATCTTGTCAGCGGACGATATCTCAGCTCTGACAGGGATCCCCAGGCCTACCAGTAGTGGCTACACCGCTGCAGACTGTTGCAAAGTAGCCCACGTAGCTCATATCGCGCTTTATCTCCTCCTCGAACTCCTGGGTTTGCGCCACTGCCTTTTCGTATGCTTCCTGGATCTCCTTGGACCAGTTCGCTTTGCTCTGTTTGATCAGTTCATCGATAGACTTGTAACCCTTGGTTTTTGCAACTTTCGAGAGGACCGTGTTCAGGTCGTCGCTTCGTTGCTTTGCGTTGCTGATGTCTTCATGGATTTGGCTTTGGAGGAACGCTATGTTGCTTATCAACTGGACAGCACGATCATGACGATCGGCATTGCCTGTTATGTGTCAGCCAGCCTGTCAGTATCATTGGCTGCTTTTCACAGGATAGGGCTTAATTGTTCACTGTACTGACCTGGAAAGAAGACACCCATTCTCAAGCGTTACGAAGGAGAGAGAATTCTAAGTCGAAAGTAACAGATTGGAAATCCGAGAATGCATGCACTCGAGAATCTGTATGTCAAGATGATCAAAGGGCTTGAATCCCCTAAATATATTCCGACTCCCTTTGCAAACATCCAAAACATGATATCTGGAGTAGTTGGCTGGCTGAAACCCCTCACGCACGCCCCAAAATTGCACAGACAATCTCCATTTGGACCTATTAGAGAGATTATATTCAACAACATGAAGGGCGCTCGTGAATAGTATACGTCATCCCACTTGGAGTCCTTCCTAATGAATCCTAATCATCTTCGCCACTAGTACAACGTAGCATTCGTCACATGGAAATCTAGACTGCCTAATCAATCAGAGCAATGAATTGTGATCGCCGAACTAGAGGAAAGATCCCGACTTCCGCGCAATGTACGAGGCGTCAAGACATAGCGATTGGGCCATTAAACTGGGGATCTGCAGTAGTTCAGCCCCGAAGTAAGCGGCTGGGCTGAGCTGGATGTAACGCTCCACAACAGCGTACTTCGTAGAAGGACATGGAATCACTTTGCCAGGCTCGCTGTTTTCTTGTTACCAAGTTACTTTTACCACATTGAAACTGTGATAGCTGCTCGGAAGATTCAGTCCAGGCCCAGGAAAATCTCCTTTGCACTGATCATTTCTTGTTGAGGAAACAGTCTTCTATAAAAAATCTCGAAGTGCCAAAGGTAAGTGTTTATGAATTCTTGAATTCTTGATTTCTTAAAAAGTGCTTGGATATTCAAATCCCTACAGATCCCTACGATTCATTCATCCATTTTCATTGTTATTTCTTTATTCTCTCTCAATCGAGTAATGAAATGGTATAACCTGTGATCTAAACAAGTTACCAGATCTATCAAGTCAGCCCGTGTGATATCCTAACCCACATAGATTGACATCATTCGAATAACAGCCAGATGCTGTGAAAATATACCTCACTGCTCGGTGTCTCCCCGCATCTTGCATTATATTGCGCTTAAATTTACTTTGGTTCCCATCTTCTTCCCTTCATCCCGTTCTCCGCTTTTCCTTCACTTCCCTGCCTTTTCATCCCACTGCCCCCATTCAGACATCCAAAGATGGGTTTCCTTGGCGACCTTCTTTTCCCTGATAACCCGAAACGACGGGAAAGAGCCCAGGAGCTATACAGTGAGATCAAGAGCTACGAGCAAGTGTTCAAGGAGAACTATTCACAATAGTCAGTCAACGAGCAATGAACCTATCTGGACTCCGTTACTGATCATGCATGGCGGAAACAGTAAAGCCAAGCTAGCTGAAGCTAGACAAGGGCTGGACGAAGCTCTCAAGCAGCATGGTTATGCAAACTCTCAGGAACTTGAAGATAAAGTTACCCAAACCATCGAAAACAGTGTCGAACTTCAAAAGTACAATGAGATCAAGGCCAGGTAGGATGCTAGTTGTTCCTCAAAACGTATTGAATCCCGTCATTAACATTATACCGTTGACTGCAGCATTGATAAGCTCGACCATGCAGAAAGCGTGGTGTTCGATCTGATTAGCTTGGCGGCTATCGCTACTGGCTTCGTTGTGGTGCCTTTGGCTGCACTGAGTATCATCTCATGGCCTGTGGCATCGGGCATAATGGGCCTGGTGACCGGAATCGGTCTCGAGGTAACCGGGGCAATTTTGATCCTGGATGTGTTTGTAGCTGCAAGGGAACGCACGGTCAGTATGGAACCATTCACATGAACACTCAGCAGCTTACGATACATACATAGGAGCTGCGACATCTCATTCAGGAAACTCTTGTCCCCAAAAGAAAACAAGTGGCTCTCTATACGGAAAGGATGAAAGTTCTTGATCAGTGGGCTGGCCAAATGTGTAAGTCCCGATTTCCCTTACCATAAACCTGCCATCTGTTAGCAGTCAGCAGTTAGCTAACAGTGGACAGTGGCCTGGGTGTCCGCTGGTGCTCAAAATACTGCCCAATTCGCCAGGTATCTTCAGAAGAATCTAGCGCCAGACTACGATGCGTGCGTTAAAACAGCAGAGGACTCACTGCGATTTCAAGATCGAAACTCATGGACGAGGGAAGACTATCCGCAAGGTTCCTACTACGTTGGAGTGCAAGAGGATGCCACTTCTACCTCTTCCTCTGGGTATACTGTGAATCTGTCATTTACTCTAGAGGATGGCAATACGTCCCTTACTAAGTCCTTCTGGGACATACAATTCTTTTCCAAGAGGTTCTGCACTGCGGTCGCTGAGAATGGACACTGGTCTATCGAAGCTGCCGATCCAGCACCAAAAGGTCAGGATGTCCGATTTCATTTTGCACGGTTTCTACACGAGCCCGATACGCCATTTGCCTATCAGGAGACGCACCGAAACTGCACAGTAAAGGTTCATTCTGTGAGGGAGGCTTGATCAAGCATATCAACTTCCTTGAATAGCATAGGTATAGGTACAGCGTTATTGGTCCGTTCCAGGTAGCCAGGGCAAACATCTATGATTTGGATTACTGGACATTAAGATTGAAAGCTGTACAAGATACACCGCTGCAGGTGGAATGGATAACCGACCCTGGGTTGCATGAAGTTGTTGTCACTGTCATCTCCAAGTATCGGATCTCGTAGCGATCACGTGTTGCGGGTGGACTGGTCATTTCGCAATTACTTTCTCCTGAGAGTCGGACGACGATCCGATCCCACACAGTCAGGAGTCAGGACTCAGGAATTAATGACTGGCCTCGAATTGTCCTTCCTGATTTGTGCAATGAACACGGCCAGCGAAGCATTGATACCCTAAGTCCTAACCCAGCACCGATCAGCCAGCCATGATCAACCCGACGCTGATCATCGCCAAGTGGCATGACTTGAGCATTGTCTGATCCCAGCCCTTCCTCCGCAGTTCCACTCCCCGGGAATCGCATGGGGAGATTCACTGATTTAGTCCTCTCCTGATTTCCCCCCTCTCTTTACCCGATGGAGGGATTGTAGCGTGTGGGGACGGGAATACCCTCCTTTGTTGTCCGTGATAAATCCCCAAGCTCTAGACACTCGGGAGCAACAGATGACAGGGATGCAGTGTTAGTGTGTTAGTGTTTGCCCGTCCGATAAGGGTCGAAAAAGCAAAACCCGCAAAGCGAGAAAGACGCCCTATGGGAGCGCAGTGGAGCGCAGTCGAGCGTCGCACGGATCCACCTGGAAGCCCTCGCAGATTTGCGAAGATTGAAGGTGACACAAGCACCGCCTAAATATGTGCACCAATGAGTGTGAGAGAAGGCACTCATGTTTCTTTTCGTTTCTTTTTTCGCTGCCCCCCTGGCTGCTTGTCGACGCAGAAATCAAGATCCAGGACTGAACACCGTGCATATGCACGGATGAAACAGAACTGGCCACAGACTGGTGGCATGAAAGGATCGTCTGGTCTAGATTGGAGGATTGTGGTAGGGATTATGGAGGTTCACCGGTTGATGTATTTGGAAATGGAAGGGAATTCGAGCGATTGTTCATGGGTGGAGAGTAGAGTGTATACTTCGTAGCCGTAATTCCGAACCCTCGGACTAAGGGTATATATCAGGACAAAGAAACCGATCCGAGAATGACACAGCGATCGACCACGATTATTCATAACATACTACACAGTCCATAGGGAATAACCTTAACCGCCGAGTGGAATGTACGCAGTAGAGTCGTACGATGGCGATGCCGAGCGACGAGATCACGACCTCAGGTTCTCCATTTCCTTCTCCATGGACGATCATCTGATGCCAAGCAGTGGATTGATTGCCGGAGAATCCGACCGTCAGAACCACGGCTGGTGTTCCGGGCTCAGTTTGTGAGCAACTCACCGCGAGGAGTCTCCCTGCAGATCAGAAAATGAAATCAGACAGATCATAGATCATAGAGAATAGATCGATAGATAGAGGAGTAGGAAGTGAAAGTGTCGCAATCAACGCAGAATCGACGACATGGCAGGCGCTGACTCAGCTCAGGAGGCATCCGGTAATACCGGCGTTCGGGACGCAAGCCGGGCGCCCGATTGCCCGCCAAAAGTGCGGTCAGCGGCGGTATCGCCCCTGTATCTGACTGTAACGTTATCTGGAGATCGGCTGTTCGTTCGTTCGTCTGTCGATTTCCTTTTCTTCTCGATCTCCCTCTCTTTCTCTTCCTCTCTCTCTTTCTCGTTCTCTCCCTCTTCCTTCTCTCCTGGTCGGTCATTTTCCCCCGTCAATCTCGACTTCCCCTGGCTCGTTGGTGCGCGTGTTGCCGGATCGCCCTCCCGCCGCTCCAGTCGACCCAAGCCGGACCACCCTTTATTTAACCGTCCAACCGCCTTATCTCCACATCGTCGCCGACTCGCCGACTCGTCTCCCTTCTCAAAGAACCTCGACGTGGGCGTCTTTCTGGGATGTGAAATATCCTTTGCTGTCCTCCCCCGCGAACCTGTCGACAGCGATCCGATTCCCCCCCTCGAATGCCTCCGAACCTCCGCCGATCCGCCTGACCTGTCTTCGACCCCCATGACCCGAACCCGATGTCTACGCACACCATGAAGCTGAGATGATCCCTCATTCTTCTGCCGGCGTCCAACCGTGGGCAAACGCTATGCGCCCGCTCAATAGCGGCTCGGGACGTGTGGAGGCCCCCCAGGCGCTGGGTCAGCCGTCTGACCCTCAGCTGGAGAAGTTGCCCATGTCCGTCCCGCCGTCGCAACCCCGACAGCCGGCAGTGATCGACCTGACAAGCACGGCGGGAGATGCGCGGGACCGAGAACCCCCGGCAAAGCGACTGCGGCTCGATTTGCCCGCTGCCTCGGCCGCCCGAGATGGTAGTCCGGCGTCGGGGAGCACCGGAGAAGCGAGAAGTACGCCGGGGACCACTACCTCCAAACCGCCTGCGCTGGCCTGGCGCGGTCGACCCGTGTGGTCCTTCCAGGCTCTGATTTCCGAGACCCCCGGTGGGAGTGGAAACGTTGCTGGTGGCGGAGAGATCAAAGAGGAGGATGCGACTGATGCGCAAAGTGGAAAGATATCTCCGCCTCCGTTGCCGGTCCTTCCCTGGAAGTTTGCTCCCCCACAACCAGCCGCGGCCAATGCGGCCAAGTCTCGGGATAGTTCGCCCTCGAAGGCTGTCCAGACCACTCCTTATCGTATCGAGGTTCCGACTGTGGCGCCGGCCATCAAAGGCGACAGTAAGTTATTTGGATGGCGTTCTCGGGACTTGGCGGGAAAAGAGTGACTGACAAAGAAACAGAAGTTGCGGACTTCTCGCCGTGGTCTGGAAACCACCCGGAAGATGTTTTAAACGAACAAACTGCGAAGCAGGGTCATTACGACCGCACCCAAGTCTCCCAGAACGAATCCAACACTGCGCGCCCATCCCTTTATGCGCAGCTAAAGCACCGCTCCGGCCTCCAGATGCTCTCCTCGGTTTTCTCGGCCGCTCTTGAGAAGAGGCAGAATCATAACATGGTCAACGCGCCATCGACCTTCAAACCGCCCCCTCGTGTCACTCTGACGGATAACAAACGAGAAGCCTGGCTTCGCGATCTGGCCAATCCGTCGGTTCCACTACGTAAACTCAGTCGAACGATCCCTCATGGCATCAGAGGAAAAGCTTTGCTAGACCAGTGTTTGAGCAAATGGATTCCCGTCAGCCGCGCTGTCTGGTTAGCCAAGTGTGTTGGAGCCAACGAAATCCGCGCGTTCAAAAGGAAAGGGACCAGCGGGGCGCTGGCCGTCGGCCTGGAGGCCAAATGGGTTCGCGAGTGGACGGCAACTGTACAGCAATTTCTGGAAAGCGTGATCAGTGTCTGCGGATCTTCCGACTGGAAACTGAAGATGACTTATGCGTGCGTGTCCCTTTCTAGATTACCTTGAATGAGATCTAACCCCCTGCAGAGTCAGTCTCACTGCCCGTTTGTTCTTCGAGCGGCTGCTTGACCACGACCAGTATCTCGGGTGGTTTCTCACTTCCCTGGAAACGTCTTCATCTAACACTGTCCCCGTTTGGTTCTTGATGCTTGGCATTTACTGGGAAAACATCATGCGGTACCGGAAGCGTGGACGACGACTTGCTGAAGTGTTGCTTGCAAAGCTGCAACGTGTATGTCTATTAAACCACCCTTTCATCCACAACTATGACGTACTGACATCTGGCAGATATCCAAACCGGAGCAAGTCGCACCTCTCCGACCGTTGGTCGATCGCTTGTCTCTGTATATTCGCAGGCTGGTTCTCGAACACACATCATCCGTCATACTCCCAAAATCATGGGAGAAGTATAAAGAGCTCATTTCATCGTGCTTAAATATGAAAGACAACGTGCATAAAGCGATCTTCCAAAATCTCGCGGAGCGGAATGCGAGGGTGCAGGCCCCTAAATGCCAACAGGAAACGGCACAGCGCTCGCCGCAACAACGCGTGATTCACCTCTTTGACTCTATCCGATCCACTCACGAGATCTCCTCGACCTCGAGCGAATGCCTCAAGACCATTGAAGATAAATCGGTCCTTGTCAGCAAACTTCTGGAATGGACCGCCACTCCCTTTCGTTACGGCCTTTGCCGTGTATATACCGGCGTTCGTCTCTTGCGAAAGTGGAAAATGTCCGGAGTCGACATCGACTCCTACATTCTGTCGTTTCTCGCCGGGACCAAGGCCACCTCTACCCTGAACATGGAGAACATATATCACATCATCTCGGAGCTCGTGCGATCTCAGACATTTTCCGTTGGTCGTTATCTTCAGTGGTTGATGGCTCGGGGCATCACGAGCGATTTTCATCATGAGACACGACAGGTAAAACCCATTGAATTAGGTGCCTGTTTCTGCGGCAATCGCTAACTTTAAAGAAGGCCATATCGAACGATCTCTCTCTCTTAAAGCAGCTACCCACTGCTCGGCTTCCGGAACATGTGCGCAACCTTCGGAACACACTTCTCCACCGTGCTGGCATATCAGCTGCGGAGGAGGAGTCGACCATCGGCAAGCTCAAAGCATCCGTGGCCCAGCGACTACCGAAGATCTTTGGGGCTGAGATGAGCAGCGTGATGCCCAGCGAACCCCAATCCTTCGACCTGACGTGGGCGGTAAAGTCTGAAATCGGCCAGTGGATGCGTCGTGGGATCTCAGTGCACTATCGAGACTCGCAAAGGTGAGCTTGCCAGCCTCCCTATCAGAGATGATAGCTCACAAATTGCAGAAAATTCAGTAGCCATTCCTTCCTCTCTGGGTCCAGTGTTTCTGCCCTCACCCCTATGGAATTCTACAGCGTCCGGGACATCTTGGAGAGTTTTGGGGATCTATCTATACTTGCCGATGTTCTCAAGCAAGCTACCAACTGCGATGACAATATTGTTCTGGCATCGGTTGCTGACACCATCAATTATCACTTTGACTCTTTCTGTGTTATTGGTGCCACGACGGATCTCTTCCGGGGACTTGTTGAATCGTATGCTCGTATTAAGAGACTAGGCACACCGAGTCTGGACTTGGTATTCTCACTCATCGAGCTCGGCCTCCGGCTGCCCAACGAGTTCAACACCGTTGCCCTTCTCCGCCAAGACCTGTCGCGCATTGAGAACAGATCGGCTTTGGCGGCCCCATCGCCCCTGTCGGATAGCATCCCGCCCAGCTTCAGCGAAGTTGACCGGTCTTTCCAAGGAAAGCTAGATCAAATTCTGTCTTCGGGGAGTGGTATGGATGAATCCACCATGGACACGGTCTTCCACTCCCTCACCAAGACCTTGACGTGTAACAACGGAGAGGGAAAGCTGTCTGCCAATGAGACTTGTAGGTACTTGGCCTACCTGCGGCCTTTTCACCCCAAGCATTTCGATTCCATGCTGGTTCGATGGATATGCGGCCTTTTCAAGACCTCTGCGCAGGGCATCACAACTCGCATCCTACCTCCCCTTATTGGGGTGGGATGTGTCACCATTCATGCGTTCTTGCTCCTCGTCAAAAGGCTTATGCAGTCCGAGAAAGTGACTTCGGTGGTTCCTAACTTGTCTGATCTGCGCATGGATCTTCTCGACCTCCTCGTTCCTCCCCAGGCAGAACAAGGACGATGCTTCGATTTGGTTACCTATCGGTTCTATCTTGCGCAGCAGGAATTCCTGCTGAAGCATCCGGAGGAGACTCTTGAAGTTATCCGTGATGCCGTCGCCTTGATCGAGAAACGGGAGCAAGAGACTGGTCCTCATGCCAAACGTGACAGTCTCGAAAAATGCGCGATCAGTTTGCTTCAGGTTATGCTCACTCAGGACCCTCCTGTCGTCGTCCAGTACTGCTTGCAGAAGTTCCTTGGGCAGCAAAATTTGTCCACTGTGGTGCTGCAAAAGGCCACTGATCATCTTCTAGGATCTGATCCGCCACGTGGTAAGTATCTTGTCGAAACTGGTCCGATTCAATGCTAATAAAACGCCTAGGCCCCCAGGATATCCCCGAGGCTGAGCGAATCATCCTCATGACTGATGATTTTTCGCTTCCCTTTTGCCAGCTGAAACTCCAGATGTTGTTCAACGTTGAATCTGGGGAAGCCTCAAAGAACGGCATTGTCGAGGTGATGTTCAAAGCTGCAGTAAAGGAATCGCGTTCCAAGGGCACCAACTGGGTTGGGCTTGTGGGCTTAATGAGCCAGGATGCAGTCCGTCAGGTATGTGGTCATCGTGTCTTGAGTGCGCTCTTCGACTAATTTGTACAGATTCGCGAACGAGCCGAGAAAGAGTTTCTTTCCGTTCCCATGTTCGAGGACCCCTCAGAACAGGATGTCTCTAGGGACAAGCCCAGTTCTCTGGAGACTGCAAAGCTGTATCTTGCGATCGTCGAGAAGCCGGCGTATAGCATTCCTGAGACTGGCGTCCCGTCCATCGTGCCTGTGATCGTCGACAAGATGGACGCGCTTCTTCACAGGCTGGTCACCATGCAAACCAACTTCAACAATGTGACCGTCAACAGCCGCGGTGCGTCCGCTGCACATTTGGTACAGGCCCGCCTGACTTTTGAGAGATCACTGGCATTCTGGTTTTCCGCCCTGCTTAGGATGGTGGTCATGCACCGGGCGGCATTCAGTAGCGGACCTTCCCTGGCGCCCAAGCCCCAAGGATTGCAAGAGCAGACTCGCTTATTGGTCTCCATTTTCTGCGTCTCACTCGCGCGCCTCCCGGACAATGTGCTGCGTCTTTTCCCGGCCGCAGACTACTTCCCTCATCGCGTGCCATTCGAAGGATACCGACCGTGTCCTGGGATCCTGCTTCAGACTCACGCATTGGATGTTGCTGCCTCTCTCATCGACGTCTTCCCTGACGAGTCTCGACAGCATTGTGCCAGGTTCCTCAAAGAGAAATGCCCCTCGTTCATCCAGTATCAGAACGACTCGCGATTCCTCTACCTCCTCGGTCCCATGAGCGATGCCACTCCGTTGAATATCACGCAACCGGCTTCCCTTCCCTCACCTGCTGGCGGCGGATCGACTCCCACACCGACCCCGTCCGGGTCTCTGGCCGGTGCTCAGCAACCGCCCACGCCAGCTCCTACCGGGATGCCCAGCGGTGTCCCGGAGGGCGTCAATTGCGTTGCCAACCAGCTCCGCTTACAATACCGGGGACGAGTCATGGGTCCCTACCCAGTTCGACCGTGGGAATTGCTCGAGGATGCCGCCCCGATTGTCGGTGTCAATGACACCGCCGTGAACCTGAAGTACTTTGATGCTCGACGCGTGCGAGCCTAACACACCTTTTCCCCTTCCCCCTTCCCCGTCCCTCTCCCTCAATCTATCTCATTCTATCATCTCTCCGACGTAAATATAATCCTCCTGCCCCTGTCGAGTCGATCTTTCTTCATATCTATCTCTTTTCTTCTGTTCAATCCTTACGAGGCGCCTGATACCATACTCTTTGCATATATGTGAATTTGATAGTTGATTTGTGTTTTTTTTTTTTTTCTTTTCTACTGCATGCATAGCATTACTGAATTCGAATCCATATCTGTTTTATTTCGTCTCCGTCATCTTGCATATTTCCCGATGATGTTCTGGTCCCGTATGCATTGCGATTGTGGTCCTGGGTTGATCGGTGGGCGTCTGTCATTTATCTATATTATTGAATGAGACCTGAATGTCTGGTAGAGCTGGCGTATTATTCTAAAAGGGATGAATAGCATTATTTGCATGGAGCATGTATTTCGATGAGAAGTCTTGGTGTCAAACACCGGTAGTCTTAAGGAGTGTAGATTTGGCCGCGCAATTAGAACCAAGAACCGCTCGCAGGACCAGAGTTCAACCAAACCAGCTAATCCCCTCCAATCTAGCTAATCGCCATACTCGCCTGGAATCCGAAGGCCGGACAATTTCCCCAGACTACCGCCGATCAGGCATAGTCTTGATATCCGCTGCGCGGATATCCCCACACCTTTTGTCTCCACATTTCCCTCTCCCCGAGAATCCGCCCCCTTCAACCAAACCAGACACAAGATAGACGGCACAAGACCGTCTAGAATCCATCATGTCGTCACGAGCACTAGGCACGGGGAATGATGGCGGGGAAACAGGCGGATTCCCCGGACCAGGGCGGCTACCTACAGCCCGGCAAATGGACTGAACGGGCACATAAAAGACATCTTTGACGACCCCGGCGTCGTTCTCAATGGAAGGGGCTTGAGTTCAAACAAGAACTGCGAGCCTGAGAGAGCCAATATGGCGTCTGTGCAGATCCAATCAGTCACTCCGACACCGACGTCGGTGCCGGGTATGTTGACGCCCTCAAGTTCGAGGGTAATTCCCGTCTTTTCGAAGGAGAGTGAAAGCGAGAATTCTGAGCAGGTGGTGTACACAATTGATGGGCTGTTGAAAGCTAGAGCTGCAGGCGAGAAGGCCGATGAGCCAATCGTGGCGTATCCGGCTAAGGGGACGGAGTATGCGTATTATACGCCTCGGCAGGTAGGTTTCCTTGAGTGAAGAAGGGAAGGGAATGTGGAAAGTGGAATGGGCTAACTGATAGGACCAGTTACATATGTTTGTCGAGGCAGCGGCTGTGCACTATTCGAAGTTGGTTCCTCAGCGAAGGTCATCGCAGGACCCAGTGCAGGTGGTGGCCTTGCTGGGTCCTTCGGACTTCGAGTACCTGATTACGCTGTTGGCGGTTTCAAGACTAGGCCACACGGTTCTGCTCCTGTCGACAAGGATTGCAGAAGATGCGTACGTTAGCTTGGTGGAGAACACCAAGGCGACGTTTCTGGTCACGCATGTCAGTTTTCAGAAGATGGGCGAGAATGTCGCTCAGCGAACAAGCGTCACTCAGCTGCCGGTACTGACTCGCGAGGACTATGACCTACCGGTGACTGCAGACCTACTTGCAGCTCATCTGGATGGCCAGACGGAGGCAAAGCATGTCTGTTGGGTCATTCATTCGAGCGGGTCCACTGGACATCCGAAGCCAATTTATCAAACGCATTCGGGCGCTCTTCGCAACTATGCTAACAATTTTGGCTTACGGGGCTTCATCACATTGCCCCTGTTTCATGCGCACGGTATCAGCTGTCTGTTTCGAGCGGTCCACTCTCAGAAGTTGATATACATGTATAACGCGGCTCTACCACTGAGTTACCCCCGAATTCAAGTAGACTGGCAAGCTCACAATTCAAGCAAGTTCCGGCACAACAGTCAGCAGGAGCTCTTCAAGGCGCCACGGCAAAAAAGAAAAAGAAAAAGAAAAAGAAAACACAAGCCAGAGTCAATCAGGAATCGCGCGGTATGACGACTAGAGGCCGAGAGAGAGATACGGAGGCACTGCAAAAGCGGTTAAATGATCCGCATGCGCGGTCAACTGCCAACAAAGCGAATAAGGAGGCTCCGGAAGATCAAGTCAGGGAGGTCAAGCAAAGACTTCAGAATCCAGATTTTATCAATCAGGCCGAGAACGGAAAGCAGCCCAAAGCCTTGCTCGATCAGATCAATAAAGTTACCGAGAAGGAAGAACAGCACGGATCCGAAATGGATGTGGATCATGGGTTGGGATCGGACCCCCCAAATTTCGCACAAACCTGAGAAGATCAAGTTCCAGTGGATGACCGCAACGAAGACAGTATACCCACCGACTATGCGGGTATACGTCCAATCGACATGAACGAGTTGACGGGCGACGATGAAGAAGGACGGCGGGATGACGCTAGCCATGGACAAGGCCAGTAAAGGGTCTATCTATCTGAACGCGTACGGGTACAAGAGCTGCGCGATAACCGTCTGGTAATATGCCCAAGCAGAATGCACTGTCGGTAGCCTTACAAACATTCGCGGGAATCCCCACAAGAAGGCCCTGGAGACCAATGAAGATGGGGACTATATCCACAAGGGAAAGACAAAGAGGATTCTAAACGTTGCCTGGAAACCGAAACGGAAGATACGGAGCATCGACGGTATCCTGGATTCGGTGGAAGAGGTTAATCCCCGAAAACAAGATACGAGACGCGAAGTACAGGTACCCTTTCAGTACTGTTCTGGTCGAATGGACTGATGGGTTGGAGCGCACGTGGACCAGTCGAACAAATTACAAAACACTCATCAGCCAGTCAAAGGCCTCGATCGATCGAACAGACATGAAATTCTACAAAGTTGGTGTCCTTCAGATGAAGCGATATCGGGACATTTCAGAGGTTGACCAGTGTGACGATGACCTAGGAGACCTAGAGAGAACTCCTCCGGGTTTGACGGAGTCACCAGAGCCGGGAGAGTCGAGCGCAAACCGTGGGGTTGGAGTTACGTAACCACTCAGCCAACAACATGCAAAGCTGGAAAGAATCAGGTGGCCTCGGCCAGGTTGATCCGTTACAAGGCGCGCAAACCCAGGGCAGCAGGACCTCTCCAAGCGATCCAAGCAGGCCAATCCAGGTCAGTGAGTACCCGGGCAGTGGAAACCCAGGCAGCCAGGACCACGCCAGCCAAGACCAGAGTGATCAGAATCAAACCAAACAAAACCCGGGGAGCCAAAGCCACGAGAACACGCCCGGAACAATGATCTCGCCGGATGTGCCATCAAAGACGCCAAGCCCATCGCAGGTCCAGGCCGTGCAATCCACTCCGTTGCAGCAGACGTCTGAGCGTTCCACGCGGGCGCGGCTACCCCCTGAGAGATATGTGCCTTGATACCAGGATACGGTTAGATAGGGATTTTGACAGAGGATATCGTCCCTGAGCCTTCAGTCACATCGATTATGTTAATGCTACGCGCTCCTTTCCTCGTCTATGGTTCAAATTATCTAGGTCTGTGACAATTTGTCCGCTATCTCCCCATTCCACCTGTAGGCCTGGGGGATCAGCTGCCGCGGAGAGAGCGCCTAGGAACTCTTCGACCGTAGCCAGCCGCCATCCTTCGAACCCCAGCCCTACAACTTGGGCTGTACAAACAGAGCTTCCGCGAGGATGGCTGGAACCATCCCCTGTCCATCGTTGCAGGGGATTTCGACAGCGCCGTGAAGGTAGATCTTGCGGCCCTCCACCTTGTGCGGCCAGGCGCGCAAGCGGATCGGAACATGCGGCGGGACTGATTGCTTGAAAGAAGTGTTGAGGTAGGCGGTGACG
>JAPDKQ010000214.1:0-19076 GCA_027569665.1 Aspergillus bridgeri | reverse complement strand
TTGAAGTTACCCATTCGCGATTACCCGGCTGAACAAGAAACGGCTTTCCTTCACATGTTGATCGAGTAATCACTTTAGCCGTAGCTACTTGGCCCATACAAAAGCCCGTTTCATCAAAATTGAAGACATCTTCATCAAGAATTCCGTATTCGCGTATAGCAAGTTGAACACGGTCAAACCAAGCCTGAATAGTCCTTGGATTCTCGCATTTTGCTCTTTTAACATCAAGCTGGCGGCTATATCGACTTTTCAAGGTTTCATGGCGAGCAACGAAGTTAGATACCCATTTCTCGCCGACAGAGGCATGTAGATCTTAATTACCGCGCTTTCT
Organism: Aspergillus bridgeri; assembly: GCA_027569665.1. Lineage (NCBI taxonomy): Eukaryota > Fungi > Ascomycota > Eurotiomycetes > Eurotiales > Aspergillaceae > Aspergillus > Aspergillus bridgeri. Next base: position 18,745 of record JAPDKQ010000214.1, on the reverse strand, counting down.
AAGCAGCATGTTGGCCATTTCACGAACCATGGAGTTCCTTGGTGGCGCGCCGCGAGAATCAAGCGAGAGAATCTATTTTTTAAGCGATTCTTCTTCTCTCTCAGTCAATTTATGAGAATTTGGACGTATTTCCTGGCGAGAATGTCAACTTCGCCCTATCCCAGGGGTATGTTGTGACAATTCGACGTTCTACGGGAGACTTCTCTACCTTAAGACAGGCAAAAAGGCCGCCGACTTGCTCTCATTGCCATGTGCAGGGGCACAGGATAAACCAATGCCTGGAGTATAAGAAGATGATATGGGAGGGTGAGAGATAAACAATGAGGTTGTGATGCCTAGGGAGCATACGAGCTTATACGATAATTTTCATGTTTCAATCTGTATCATTAGCGTGGTAATTATGATGAGTCATCACAAAAGTGGTGCCCGGAGTAAAACGGGTGGTGCCCCTATCAGGACCCGTGATGAAGTAATTGCTTAGTCAGTTCCGCAGCCACATAAACCCACGACGTGCTGCCGTTCAGTATTGGCCGATAAGCCGATCCAAAAGAGACTCCTTCGTTCGGCAGTAGACTGGGAACAAGACTGGCAGACGAACTCGCACTGGTGGACAGTCTATACCGTAGCTGTGCCGACGACAACGAAGCAGGCTTTGAGAATACACAAACTCGTGCTCCGACACTACGGCACAGAAAACTACGTCATCTGGTGGCGCAGTAACAAAGCTTGCCTAAGCGACGTTCTCGATAACCATAAATATTTACCTGGCAGCCTCAGCAGATAAGGGGATAGGGAGCTGTCCCCCAGTCAAGGAAACGCAATATATATTTCTCTCGACCAAATCACCATAATCGCCATCCACAGCTTTATGGACCTGGCCGCTGCAGTTGTCAGCTTTGTGGGTCTGGGACTACAAGTGTCCCAAAACATCACGACGTATTACGACGGATGGCGACATTCCAGAGAAGATGTCGACGACATCTGCAATTCTGTGGGCGAGATGCGTCAGATGCTGACGATTTTGGAGGAGGCGGTGAAGCGGCAGTCTCCTAATGATTGCAAGGGAACGGCATTCTTCAAGCATACGTTGCAGCGATGTGAGATCACTATGCGTAAGTTGGACGGGAAGGTGAAGAAAGTCAAGGACAATACAGCAACCGGTGGCTTTCTTGCTCGCGCCAGGTCCGATTGGGAGAGGGTTAAATACCCTTTGAAGGAAAGTACTATCCTGAAACTTCGAGACCTTATTCAAGAACAGAAATTAGATCTGGTTCTCATTCTCAATGGTTTGAATATGTAAGTCATTTCCGTACCTTTTTCCAGTCAGATACTGAGATACTATACAATATACCAGTGATGCATCGTCTGTTGAATCAGAGACCCTCACTCAGAACATGTCTCAGTTGTCGTGTGATATCTCTCAAATAGGGGCCCATGTGGGAGAGAACAAAAATCTACTAGAAGCGTCAGTACAAGGTTCGTGTTGCGTTCCATGATAGAAGAGTATACGAAGACGATGTCTGAACCGACCACGATCGTCACAGACCTGAAGCGTAAAGAAGTCCTCGGATGGATCTATAGTCAAGATCCATTTACGCTCTACCAATCGCGAGAGTCTAGGAGACATCCAGGCACCTGTCAATGGTTTCTTCAAGGTCGGGAATACCTGCAATGGAGATCTGCAGGGTCACTGCTGTGGGTGAAGGGTGAGGGTGCGTATCCAAGTGCTCATTCCACCGATTGCACGACTGATAATTTCATCTCATAGTTGGCTGCGGAAAATCATTTTTATGGTAAATCCTAAATATCATTATAGGTAGTTAGTTATGCTTGGGATGCCGGCTAACTTCGAACCCAGCTCTGCAGTAATCAAACACCTGCAATCCTACTGTACACCACAGTTTGACAATATGCTTCTATATTTCTTCTTCTCATTCGCTGATGCCAATCGGCCGAATCCGCTTCTTTGCCTCTCATCGTTGTTAAGGCAGATGTGTGTGGATGAGCGAATCCTCCAGAATGTTGAGGAACTGTACGAAAAGTTCAACGGATCTACTGGAAGGAGACCTCTGCAATATCACGACATTGAACTTGCACTGGATTCGGCCATTGCATCTCTCAAGCGATCAAAAAAGATATATATCGTGCTTGACGCCCTCGATGAATTGCCTAATGATCCCGATGAATTCCAAAGTCGTGTTCTGAGTCACCGTGGCGACGGATTTGCACTGGCCAAGAAGTGTACGGTTTATATTTGGCTGCGGATTTCTGGAGGCAGCAAGGAGAAACTGGGGAACGTCGACTTTTCATTCCCAGATATTCGAAGTTGGTGTAATATCTGCAAGTGCGGTTGCGAAGCTGGGTTCGAAGAGGTCATTGTTATCTTTTATTCTCTCGGGGGTAGAAGGGATGAAGTCAAGTTGTTTGACGAAAGGGCTTTTGTTGAGATTGAAAGAGACGAATAGATAAGATTCAAGTCGGGCGTATTTTCCGTCCCGTAGGCCCCCTGTTAGTTGGCCGCGGCTCAATTATATAAATGCAAGTGGAGAGCTGGGATTAGAGTGGAATCTGGTCAAAGGTCCGCCCCGTTCGCGCCGGTTCGGCCCCTGGCTATCGCCCGGTCTTTTCGATTGTATCTCACTTCATTCGGGGAACAGCTCCCACCTCGTAGCCCATATAGCAACGTCGGTTGATCATACCAATTTTCATAGCCACCTCCTGCCATCTGACAACGTTTGCCTTCCTGTTCAGCTACACAACCTGCTTTGTTTGATAAGGAAGGAATCCCTTGGCAATATGCAAGGTCACCCAGTAGTAGTGATTAATGTCCAGCGGAAGCTGGCCGGAGCCCAGTCCCCATGACCCCCAATAGGGTACTGCAAATATATCTAAACTAGGGGTTCACGTACACAAGTTTATATATGACCTCTTATTATCCTAGAAAGCATACTCGAGCTATGGCTTCAGTCCAAGTGAGGTTAACCGTACCTTTATCCTTCCATACGAGCTTAACGCAAATATAGGGTTCTCTATGGTGCACTAGTATGAAAGATATTAATATAACCGTAGTGAACCAATTACTAAATGCCTATGTGTTAGGAAATATATCGTTAGGAAATATATCGAGAGACTAACCTACAGAATCTAAATCATATAAATAAAACAAGATCAATAAGAGAAAATAGACCCGAACCATGGAGTTACAGGTCTAGCAGCGGGGACAGGAAGCCATAGAGACAGAGGGGAAGAGAAGTGGAAAAAAGAAGATAGGATTAGGTGATGCGTACTTGTGGCAAACCTAGGGATTGGCAGGGGCTGGCCCGGGAATCCAAAAGTAGAAGCCTATTATGCTAACGAGGGCCGTAAATTGTAATAGGCCGAGACCCCGCAGGTAGGGCTGTGGCTTTTTATTCGGATCAGCCCTGATCCGAGATGCATATTTCAGCCTGGCGATCAGTTTGACCCTGAAACGCCTTAGACTCTATAGGGTCAGTGCTGACCAGCCAATTTGAGAACTAAGATGGCTCCCATGACAGAGCCCCCGCCACGTCGTTACCTGTTCCCCTCATCATGCCTCTTGAAATGCCTCAACGTAACCCGTCTCCTGATTCCTATCTGCATTTCCCGGGCGGTAATCCTCGATCATGCCATCTGACTTCTCTCTGGCGTGTCTTCCAATAGAACTGGTTTTGTTTATTTTCGGTGCTCTTCCCTCGCTCTCAGACGGGGCCTGGCGCCGCCATCGCTAAGTATGGGTCGATTATCCTTACACTATCTATCAACAGGTCGCACCCCGAAAGATTCCCTGTCGCAAATATGCGCGAGTGCTTCTGTGTGATCACAGGAGTCCACCGCCCAGCACTACGCATCTAGGCTTCCGCGAGGTCCTCTTACCAATTCGTAATGTCGCCGTTATCGGGCAATGTGTGGAGTACTTTGAAACCCATCACATCTGTCACGTCCAAGGTCAAGTTTGATTAAATCTGAAGAGGACGAAGAGGAGCCCTCGACAGCTTCGCTAACAATCAAATAGAACAGACCCCAGTAATAAAAAAGCACGCAGCTCACCTGTCACGCACCGAGCGTGTTTGATTTATTCGGGACGTGTACCAGCTGTGGAGCTTGTATCCATACTATTAATAGGCTAGTAATTCGTGAGGATTAATACGTAGTTAGCCTTTATAAAATATCGGTCCTTACCTGTATGGACTGTTACTTACGCGTCGGGTCTCCTACGATTATTTAAGTATTTAACACGTTTGTCGAACTATATACGAGCGACCCCGCCGCTCAGGCTCAGTACACCAGGACCCACCTTAAGGGGCGATAACAAGGGCACGAATTCTCCTTACGTAGCACTTTCTCGTTACTATTAGGATTTTAATATCTTAATACGCATGGGCCCCTGCCAAGCCTGGCATCATGTATGAGGCGGAGTATCACACATGCGGCTTAAGCTAATAAGCGCCCAGATAATCGCCCCACATACTCCATAAACCACGCATTGACTGCGGCGACATAGTAATGGCCAATGGGAGAGAATAGAGCTTTCGGGTGAACTGATTGACAGATTGATCGGCACGGGTCCTGCCTGCTATAATTAGTCTATCAATCCTTAGCGGGCTTGCCCATGCCCCCTTAAGCGTCGTTCGTAATCCCCGGGGCACCAGGCACATGCCATTTCGAAACGAATGTAACGATACAGTCTTATCTATTATTTCAAACATTTGGTCTCGCATTAAATTACAAGGACTAGATACCCTAGAGGAAGAGGAAGGTTCAAAAGTACCTGGACCGTTAGGGGCGAAATATGGCCTCAGGCTGCTAAGCCGTGATCGCAGGACCATATAAAGTAGACAAATATCCGAAAGAAATCTCTACAGGTCTGCCTTGTCTGGAGAGTCATGACAGCCAATATTGAAGATTCAGTGCGTATAATATTTTCAGCTATACAAGGTAGTTCTGACAAACCACAGTCTACGGCCCTTCTCCAAGAAAGCGACAATGAGTTACATGAGATTAACAGCTATTCACAAAAAACGATAAACGATGAATTCTGGCTATATCCCTCTCAAGTTATCACATACCAAAGAGACCTAAGTTGGGAACTATGGCAGGTCAAACAACAAGTACAGCAATTAAAGTCAAGGCTAGCTGAGCCGATCACAGAAAGAGATGAAGTGCCTTCTGATAACCACAATGTCCATGATATCTTTCCTGGTCCGATGGAGGATAGTGCTTTTATCGAGAACCCTGGCCCATCCTTACTTTTTAGGAATGCGGAGCCGTATGAAGATACCACCACATCCTTACGCATGTTCCTCATTTGTTTGATGATTATTCTTCCCCCATTTTGTCTTTTGCTGGTTATGCTACTCTAATTATACTACCTGAATTAAGGTCTACATATACCACTTCCACTGTATTCCAGACCCTTTCCTTAAGTCAAACACCTGTAATAGGCAGCCTGCCCCTTCCAAACTAAATGAAATAAATCCACTACATGTCGCTTTGGGAAACATCAGAAGAGTATAAGCGCCTGTATTACATTTACACTCGGGGTGCCGTTCACGTAAATTCATATAGCAATTCCCGATTCCAAATCCTTCGCGGCAGCGGACTATTAACGGGATCAACCTATGCCGCTCTCACTTGGGATTACTATCATAATATAGAAGGTACCTTCTTACAGCACAGTGATATGGAACGCGGTATGCCCAGCCTCATCTCTTGCGTTAATTTCCACATCCGGCCGTTCAATGAAATACAAGGCAAACCCTATTTTTCTCAGTGATGGGCAGACAAGTCTATATAATACTGCTTAAAGAAACCAAGACCTGCCCAAAGTGAATGGAAACTGTGGTGTGAGATGGTTAGACGCGACCCCGACGCGCTCGTGAAAACTCTGGATTAGTGGCCCATGTAGTGTCCTCATCCATATTTACACCTGGAGATCGAGTGTATGCATAGGTATGCACCGGGTGAGCTAACCTAATCTGTCCGCAGACTAGTTTTCCTCATACCGGACTCTATATCCTTCTTACAAGCACCAACCATGCTACGAGATCTTCTTTGCGCAAGGCTTCTGGCAAAGTCGGCCCGAATTTGCCCCAATGGGGCAATCGTTATACCGGGAGCGGATACGCAGATTGCTGGTGCACTTCTATGTCACCTACAGGAGTCCAGTTTCAAGCCATTTGGTTCTGCCCCGTCTGAGCGAGTGGAAAATGGCCCGACATTGGAGATTAATGGCATTGATATCTTGCCGCATGACGGCTTCCTTGGGGCCTTTAACAGGTGCTCGGGCGGCGCCGACATAATTAATGACTTTACAAAAACAAATATGATATATCTGGCCGGTATGCTCAAGATGGGTGGTCAAATTCTCATTATCAATTCAGATGGGACGTGAAGAAATGACCCCTTTGCCTACCAATAAATTGTCAATTTGGCGCCCAGGATCATGTCTTAAACTTTCAGAACTCGCATCATTTACCTCTGCCCCTCGTAGCCTCGAAGATGAGCCAAATGTCATCATTAAGTTTGATATGGCCACCTCGGCGATGTATGTTGTCTTCCTGCTTGAGGCCAGAATGATAGGGTTTAAGACCAACATATGGCACGACAGATCACCGAGAAATGGACAACGTCATTTTCCTTGGATCCTTTGTCCAGCTACGTGATTGCTGGAGGCTTGGAGATCTCAGCCGATAATTAGCCAAGTGGATGGCCAACCATCGTGCAAGATATCTAATTCTCCTTTCGCGATCAGGGCCCCGCACTTCTGTTGCTAAGGAGATGGTTACGGAATTACAGCCGCGTGGTACCATACTGTATATGCTCGCGTGCGATATCAACGACCGTTCGGTGCTTAAGTAAGTATTGTCGAATCCCAAGATGCCTTCTATCAGGGGGTGTATCCAAACATCGGTTGTACTGAAGATATGGTCCGAATGTGCCATCCGAGAAACATCTGAAGCTAATTTCCTAGGATATCATGTACCAGAAAATGTCGTTTGAAGATTGGGACCTTTCTATTCAGCCTAAGGTTACTGGGTCCTGCAATCTACACTCAGCCCTGCCTAGCGGAATGTATTTTCTCGTACTCACATCGTCGATATCCGGATACAGGCTAACCCAGAAGAGGTTAGAGGTTCCATTTCCAGCGTTTTATATAGCATCGGTCTCCACCGTCTAGGGTGCTGCGTGCATATCCTGGAAAAGTCCCCCGGTAGCAGGGGTCGCCTTGGGGCCCGATGTTCTCCACTTCCTCGGCCGGTTCGACCGGGTTAAGGACACTGTCAGCCCTGGAATTCCCTCGGTACTACTGCAATCGCTGGTTACAGCGATCTACAAGGAGCCTCGGGAGACCGCATGCGTGTGACAGCCATGAACGCCGATGGCACAACGAGCTACCTAACCGCTGACGTGGTATTAGACATTAATGGGCCAAACTCCTTCATTCACAGGTCATTCCTCGGCAGTAGTATAGGAAAGGGGCAGTCTATCGGATATATAGCCTGGAGAGGTATCATGCAGCAGAGCGAGGTTAGCGTCGCGACACAGCAGAGTTTTCGGGAAAATATTACGTACTCGATCAGGTGGCCGCAAGGGGCTCATGTTATCGTGTAGGATTGTGTCCTCCCCTGTCTGATTTATCCCCTCACTGACTAGACAGCGTCTCCTCCAGATACTATATTCCGGGTGAAGGTGGATGCTTCGAGCCAGGGCATCGTAGCCTCAACTTCTGGTACTCAAATGAGTGTACTTTAGATCTCGATTCTATTCTTTCCGACGTCGACGGCATTAGACATCGCATAACTGTGCCACCACACTAAATAATTTGCCTCAAGAATAGGCAAACTACCCGGCTGTAATGGATGATAGTACGACATTAAGCACGCTAAGACAGGAATTATTATCCTGTTATAGTGTTCTATGAAATACGACGTATAGATCTGGAAGAAAGATAGGTCGAATTATTAATATAACTAGCAGACAGCTAAGTTCGGTAGCACTACAATCCGTTGAAGTTTAATAAATTTATTGAAACATAAATTACCTGTCCCTCTCCCTTGTTGAACTTGCCTAACATAGTGTTGAATGCCTGGCGAGTAGAAAACCTGGGAGTTGTGACAACCTCAGGAGTGAAGAAATGATCTTTATTGTAGGCTAGTTACGAGAAACTAGGTTGAAGAAAGAAGAACAAGAAAGCAGCAATTTACTGCATGGAGCAGTAAACAAACCCATTGTGTGGGACAAACAAACCGCCAAGGCGCATGTCGACCGCTGTAGTGCGGGATATTCGCTAATGCTGAGCCAGTCGGAAATGTTGGTATAGAAGAATACGGCGATGACTGATAGAGGAGCAACAATTTTAGATAGCAAAGAAGTACAGCATCTAGCGGAAAGGAGAAGAGTCATACAATTAACAAGAAAACTTGTCCGCACTTGAACAATTGCCTATCTTAGTATCTACTCCAGGGCCTAAATCCATTCCTGACGGGATCATCACGGTTACATCCTTCCCGCCGGCCCTAGGCTGCAGTCAGATTTAAAGCCCCGCCGACCCCGTTGGATGCTTCTTTTGGAAATAAGGATCGACAGACCTGAGTAAGCACTAAGGATAGTAACTAAGATATAGTATGTACATGGATCGACAGCCGCTAGCTGGCTTTACACACTTCGCCTGGTTAATTTATCCCGGTCTGCGCACGGCCCCCGATTGTATGATTTTTATTTAGTATATGATATCATTTGCAATCATCTCCGCCAGGGCACCTAGACGTATTAACAACCATGCCAGTCCATGGGTAAAAAGTGAGTGGTTGGGACGGAATCCTGAAGGGCCCGAAAAATCGATACAATCAACTCGGCCGAAAGACGGCCTAAAGGGGAGTCGGAAGGCATGGTGGAAAGTTGCTGTCCAGGATGTATGGACGAATGAACGAACGAGTTCTGTCGAGGCCTTTTTAAGAAAAATGCGCAATAACGAGGTGGGGGCCTAGAAAACGCCTGTCAAGTTGCCTAGAAAGCCTCCGGGTCCTTACACCGAGCGATCAACCGGCCGTTTAAAGCGTTTCAGCCTTGCAGTGTCCAGTCCTGCTCCAATGTTTAAAAAAGAAATGATAGCATGGTTACATTGCTCTGCCAGTATTCGAGGGGCGGAAAGCCGGGACTGGCCCTGTTTAATGGCCAGCTGGCGATCTCAGAGGATCATCTAGGTACGCATCTCAAGTGCTCCACGTTCCTAGACGGTCCTTCATCATAATAAACAAAGTACTATCCTGCCATCAGAAGTACAGCGAGGTATCTAAAGCAACATAGACATCCTATACAATACGGCTTAGCCATAGCGACCTGTGCGACGTCGCGCGAATAGTGGGCGTTACAGCGCGCCCTGGCTGCGGTCGCACAATTGTGAACGTGGGGTTAACTAATTACCACTTTGTTGCCTTGCTCAGCCGAAATAATCAATCAGTCAGTCACATTTAACATATTTACTTTGCATGTTAAAATGATTGATCATTTTCATTGCATCTTAATCATCCTTTTCAAGGTTGAGACACTTGCATAACTATAAGCATCTCCGCATAGTTAGAATAATAGAATAATTAAGACCTTCATTGACATTGAATCAGTGGAGATCAGGTAATTCAGCGCTTCGTTATTTCCCGCCAAGCCCTCCAAACTGCCACAGAAAATCATATTCCCATGATGGTTTGTATCCTCTGGACCTACTAAAGATAATTTTCACAGAGAAGTAGGAGGCAATATATTTGGAGGCGGAGAGCGGACCAAGTTGCTAATAGATACATTCCAACCATCCTCTAATTACGCCTGGTGCAAATAATCTGACTGGTTCGTGTCTGGGCCAGTGATTCCCGTGAGCTCATTATTACCTCAGCACGAGCATGGGGGCCAAAGTTTCCCTGCTACACTCCATAGGCTATAAATGCCTCCTTGCTCATCCGCTAAACCTCTTACATTTTTCCAGGAAGAAATAGACCCCCTCCCAATCCACCCAAAATAAACACCGCACCATGGCAACCAACAACCCAGGGCCCACCCTCGGCTACGAGATGGAAGTCAGCGCCAACGACGGCAACCTCGCTCAGCTCAAAATCCAGCTCGCCCACTGGGAAGCAGGCATAACCGGTAATAGTTGCACGCAACAGGATTATCTAGGCTTTAGGGCCGTGCCTGCCGAAAAAAAGGAGGTCTTCCAGGCGCTCGGTCGTGAATTCAAGCTGGCGGAGCCATTGGATTTGATTTATATCATGCTGAACCGGCTGATGATTCAGGCGTCGAGGAGGAATCAAGTGAACGTCATTCGGTACCTTCTGGAAGACCGAAAATGGCCAGTTTCACGCCTTGCTGTGGGCAGGGCGATGGAGACGGACTCGTATGATGTCCTGGAGTTGTTCCTAGAACATGGATGGGATATTAACGAGCCGGTAAAGGAGAATCATTGCACAATACTCAGGTGCGTGCAGTCCTGGTCGAATCTCTCTTCACGTATACGATATCTACCAATCTACCCAGGCAAGACAAGGGACTGGATAATCTAATGTCGATGAATTCCACAGGCAAGTTGTGAACTACGAGAGACGCGTCCGCTGGTGCCTCGAACATGGCGCTGACCCCAACGCCCGAGGTTTCCAAGGCCACATTGATGTCCTCAGCTTCGCTGCGGAGCATGGCTCAGTACAGACTCTCCGACTTCTCGCCGCCCACGGGGGCAACTTCTGTCGCAGCAACGCCCTGCACCGGGCTGCCGAGTACGGGCGGGCTGATGTTCTGGAGTGGTTACTGGATGAAGCTGGCTTCCCGGTCAATCAGCGCGAGTACGAGTATTATACTCACTACAGGTGGACAGGAGAAACGGCTCTGCATTACGCTGTTCAGGAAAATACGCTACGCTGCGTGCGGGTCCTGCTGCAGCGGGGTGCTAATGTTGATCTGAGAGATGCAAAGGGCCGTACAGCGAAGGATGTTGGGTTACAATTGGGCCATGAAGAGATTGTTAAGATGTTGGATGAAGGAGTCATGTATTCTTGATCAGGGAGAGAAATCCGACTTGTTTTTACTATCTGTATCTAGCTCACTAGCCATAGGAAGGGAAATAAAAAGACAAGTTCTCATCACAGACAGTCGTGCACGATTACTACCATTATCTGCAACAGGAGTAGTAAACTACTCGCTGTCGGACCCGGTTAATTAATACACAACAAGTAGTTTAGGGATTCTTCTGCGCGTTCAGGTGGATGAAATCAATCTCGGGTCCCTTAGGATCTTTCTGACCCGGATCCTTTACCACGATCACCCCATTCATTGCCTTCTCTATCCATTCATCATAATCCTCCCTAATTTTGCCATCACCCGTTGAAAAGAGGTCCCCCATCTCCGTATACTTCACGATATGAGGTTCCAGCCCCAAATCATTCTTTATCATGTCCTCCAGTCGAGATTCAAGTCCAGGGTGGTAGTATTTTTCCCCGTGGTGCAAACGAACACTGACAAAAAGATACGCCGTCGCATCAGTTAGCGTATCCCTGTTCTCATGGTACAGATTAGGGATATGCTCTTCGGCACGCTCAATCATGTCATCGCTTGGGTTATAATGTCCGATAATGACGCCCTTCTTCGACAGAATCACTATGCCGAAACAGGATTCGAAGCCAGTGCTGCCGAGTACCGTAGGCTTGTCTTTAAATGCCCTGAACTTTTGTTCGTTGACACCAACCTCTTCGTTAGCCTGAATGTCTTCTAACATTCTTTCGTACTTCTTCAGGTTGTCGCCCGGTGCCTGGCGCCGAACGAGGCCACCATTATTCCCGAAGGTAGTGACAGTCAGGAAGGTACGTTTACCAAGGGGCACGGGATCACTGCATCCTTCAGTCTGCGTGTTTTATTGTAAACAGTATCCGTCTGGGGAACTTACGCCAGGGATTGCGTTGGCGAGGACAGACAAAGAGTAATGTATGAGAGAACGAGGAAAAGCAGAGCCAGCAGCTGACTTTTCCCGGTGAAGAGATTCATGGCGAAGGAAGATTTTAGTGCTCAAGGTTAGAAAGAGATAAGATAGCAGTTGGCACAAAATAAATTTGGGTTGAACAAGATGTCTCTATTATTTGGAACAGACTCGTAGTTTATATATCCCATCTTCGACCGTGGAATCGCATCTAGCCGGTCAAAACAGCCCCTAGCACAAAACCGCGCCCTTGTGCGAGACGGAATGGCACCCATGTTGGAAGCAGCGCTGCGCAGAGATTTTCGCCAACGAGGCTGTAACACTCTCCCCGTTTCAATCTTAACCACTTAGTGGATAGTCTCATCGTTGGGGCCCAGAAGACGATCTCAACAGTAAATATCAGGTGTGGGATTTCGAAGGGTCCCTTCATTTGTGAATGGAAACAAGGTCACTGTAATCTATGATATCCATTTTGGCCCCAGGTCCTAGCAGCAGGTAGCTCGGCAAGAGTCTATTACCAATAGGACGCACGCAGGATCCTGGCAGCCACCGTCGATCTTATCTTCTGGATGTCACTCCTACACTCACCCCTGAGATTCTTTGCTGAACTGCACTCCTTACATTTACTACCGACGTTATTTTCTGGCATCTACCACCGAGATTATCTTCGAAACATTACTCTAATCAGATGTTTTAATGGACGGATAGAGCTATAGTGTTACACTTGCTACAAATAGCATGTGCCTGGTGCCCGTGGAATTACGATCGACGCTCAAGAGGGCAAGGGCAAGCCCGGTAAGGATTAATAGACTAATTATAGTAGGCAGGACCCGTGATGATCAATCTGCCAATAAATTCATCCGAAAGCTCTGTTCTCTTCCATTGGCTATTACTGTGTCGCCGCAGTCAATGCGTGATTTATGGAGTATGTAGGGTGATTATCTGGACGCTTATTTAGCTCAAGCCGCATGTGATACTACACCTCATGAATGATGCCAGCCTTTTCAGGGGTTCATGCGTATTAAGATACCAAAATCCCAATGGTAGTGAGAAAGTGCTACGTAAGGAGAATTCGTGCCCTTCTTATCGCCCCTTAAGGTGAGTCCTGGTGTACTGAGCCTGAGCGGCGGGGTCGCTTGTATATAGTTCGACAGGGGTGTTAAATACTCAAATATGCGTAGGAGACCCGACGCGTAAGCAACACTCAATATTAGTAAGCATCATTATCATATGATGGCTAACTCGGTAGCATTCTTTGCGAATAACTAGCCCATGATAGCCATCCTTAGCCAGCACGTCCATAAATCCCGCATAGAATAGATCGTCAGGCTCTTGATAGCTAGCTGATGGAACACGCTAGATTGTTGGGGCGGAAAGAAGGTCCTTAGGTACTTGGGTAATTTCATGGCTTTCCCACTCGATGGTACGCACTGGAGATATTGGTGGTACGTGGATAATTGTGTCGTTAAAGCTGGTTATAGATTCAGAACATGATCTATCTTTGACAGTAAGCTTTGGTCTGACAGCGTTGTTTGCATGTCTTAATTGTGCATTTTCCTTATACTGTTTTATGTCAGCGGAAAGAAAGATATGGCCGGGTCAACCGATAAGGGAATGCCTGGTATTCAGAGAGATGTTGTGGCTAGCTAAGCTAGATATGTAGTGGATCAGCTGATAGGCTAACTACAGAAGGTCAAGCGTCGCTGCCAAATACCGGAGATTTCTACCCCCCCGCCCCCAAATGGCAGCGGACTGCTAACCTGATCAGAGGTCCAAATAGCTTAAAGAAACACACATTTGTTATATTATGATAGACATATTTCTTTCTTTATATAGATAGGGCAGACGGTCAGCATCGCCCCACTTGGGATCGGCTGGGTCGCTTGTTCACAGTTAGACAAGGATATCAAATTCGCGCCGGGGCCTGGCCCGTAAGCGCCACTCAATACAGGTAAGGATCGATATTGTATAATGGATATTGTATAAAGGCTAACTAGGTAGCATTCCTCACAAATTACTAGCCTATCATAGCCACGTTTGGCTAACATGCTCATAAACCTTGTATATGGATCACTGGGCCCTTGATAGGTAAGTGGTGAGACACACTAGGTCGTTAGGGTAGACAGAACGGTCCTTAGGTATCTGGGTAATTTTATGGTTTTCTCACTTGATGGTGCGTCCAGGAGACATTGGTGATATGTGAATAGTATATATTCTGAGTGCTCTGCATGCTGGAACAGAAGTGGTCGAAATAGTCCGTTTCCTTTATCTTTCTTTCTTTCTTTCTTTCTTTTATCCATTCGTTTATCCATCCATCCACTCTTTCTTCCTTTTCCTGTATCTCGGTGCTGGGATAAAGCAGCTATCAGAATGCTCTCCGTGCCTGTTTCCCTGTTGTTATTCCTAGCACAGCAGGCTGCATGTCTGCCAGGCAGCTCTCGCGTTCCATCGTCTGTTCCATCTTCAGTTCCGTCTTCTATTCCGTCTCTCGTTCTGCCTCCTTCAGTCGTTCCACAGCAAACCAGCACACAGAATGGCTTTTCGACCAAGTCTGTATCTCCTGAAGCTAATCCAAATCCACTATCATTTACATCTACTACGCCTCATCCACCTACCACCCCCTCGCCAGCGTCTTCCAAGAGTAATGTCCCTGACATGTTGAGTGGTCCACCTTTATCTACAACCTCGAGTTCAAGCCCTGTTGGGCGAACTGGAACTGGATCTGCTCCTCTAGATCCATTAAACCCTCCAGCTACAAGCCCTTCTGGAATATCTGAATCCCCAGTCCCTGGTTCAAATGCACCACCTGTGCCCTCTGAGACATCCACAACAGGCACATCAGGCGCAATGAGTTCGGAAACTGCCTCAACATCCGAACCCCAAGGTGGTATAGCAGCTGGAGTTCTAAGACAAACTAGCTCGTTATTACCAACCTTTACCACCCCGCCTGAGGGTTTCTCCATCAGCAGTATCGCGTCCCTTGGTTCGGAGAATACTATAATCACCACTATAGAAGACGACCACCAAACAATCCTTCCTGTCTTCTTAGGACACGCTCTACACGGGGTAAATACTAAAGGAACTTACTTTAACCTGCCTGGTATATCCGGCGGTATCAATATCCCATGTATAATTGGCTGCAGCAATAATCAATTGCCTTCACCTGCGGGTGGAGGATCTGCAGGGGCTCCAGATCCAAACAATGATCCTGAAGATAACGATGACGACGATGACGACGATAAAACTACCACGAGTAGCGCCAGTCGTTCTACTAGTACAGCGGAGTCATGTACTGCTGCTTCTACACAGACACTCTTCCCTGAATCAATCTTGTGTTCTGTTATCCCGACTAGTATCAAGGGCTTTGAGACGACGACAACTGCTTGTTCCACTTCTACTAAGACAAGTACGACCGTGGGCTGCGATATTACAGCAACAGAGAAGACAAGTACTTCAATAATCACCTCTGAGTTGGCTACCGATATACCACTCACTATAGAAGTATTTACTGTCCTGCCTCCGTCATCAACGCCAGCCTCATCGCCAGTTTCATCACAGGCCTCGTTACCACCCTTGACTTACGAAGTGTTTACTGTCCTGCCTCCGTCATCAACGCCATCTTCAACGCCAACTCCATCACCACCCTTGACTTACGAAGTGTTTACTGTCCTGCCTCCGTATTCATCGCCAGCTTTAACACCGACTCTATCTCCATCATCCCCCAAGCCCTCCTCTTCGGAAAGTTCTAGTGCGGCTACCCCAGTTTCCAGGACAAATTCACCAATTCAACCATCAAGAACAGTCGTTCCTACACTTACGCCAGTATTATCGACTACAATGTTAACACCAACAGTAACGCCCTCCGTCACTTGCCAACCTAAGTACGCTTTTACTTCTCCAGCCCTGTACTTTACATCCTGACAAGAACAATAAACAAACTAATATTTACACATAGGGGTAAGCCATCGCTTGTGTGTCAATGCACAGAGTCGGAAACCAAGTACTTCACCGCACCGGCATTTGACAGAAGCTACGATGTCTGCGGTTATACTACATTCCTTTCCACCACCTTTTCCGAAACAATAACCCCAGCTCCTACGGTCACCGGCTACGTCTGGACGAACCCGATTGAGAGTCTCGTCTATTCATGCGACACCGCGACTGAAGTAGCCGATCCCTGGACACATACAACGTGCGACGAGCCAGCCACTATATCAACCCTCCACCCGCAGCCAGGCACTGCAACGATCCATGTCTGGGAAGCTTGGCAGACCGACGCCATCGGGCCAACCGTTATCCTGGCTGCCGTTATGAACGATACAGACCAGGTCATAGTAGCTGACCAGAGGGAGGCTGTTAAGGTGAATCTAGGCGATGATCTCACCATTCCTGTTACAAACCACGAGGACTACCCAATTAAGATTAAGCCAGTTGCATCCGTCAAGTTTTTAGATGAGGGGGAGCGTCGCCGGAGTTCGTTAAACAAGCGGATGGGGGTACCCCCTCGCCCCTACCCCGTTGACCACTCGGATCTCATATTCCACATTGGCAGCGATACTTTCAACTCCGTGGATGATTCAGAAGAAAATAAAGGACAGAATCTGCCATACTGCTCTGTAGGAGACTGGGATTTCGGTAGTGCCGCGGACCAGCTAGCGGACTTTTTGGGCGGCATGGTTCCGCTAGCAAATATTGTCTTGGGAGCCGGGAAGCTTCCGGTAGGTTCAGCTTCTTATTCTACTTTTTAGAGGGCAGAATATCTTTTGCAGTGATATACTAACCAAATCAGAATCGACAGTTAGATTGCTATATTGAATACTGATTAGCGTGGCCGTGTACGTTGCATTCGATTTTAAGTGGTGCGATCTTGTACATTTTATAAATACTATATTTAAAAAAGTCTGATAACTAAGGCATCTCACAGTTTAATCCTTTGAAAGGTTGCTCAGATGCTACTTTATATTCTTATTTATAGAGGTGCTTTTTAGTTAGTGTTTTTTTTAATACTGTGATTATCACGGGTCATCTTCACCTGAAGCTACAGTAATAGCTGGGATTATAGTCGCCACGCTGATTACGACTACCTATTAGTCATTATATTATTACCATCCTTTATTATAGTTTCGTAATGTCCCGTAGGAAAATTTATTAATTTTAGTAACACTATCTGATTCGGAACACATCCAGATGTCTTAATAACAACTTGTAAACGAAAACCAGTGCATGGTTTTGATTAGACCTCGACACAACCCGCGGTTTACCCGTTTTGGGTTACCCAATACCCGCCAAGAACGGGTTTGTTGAAGTGAGAATTTTTATTGATTCTTCTTAGTTGACCTTTACAGGGGGGGATGGCTCATACGTATATCCATTCTGCATCCCTGCCACTTGCGTTGAATTTCCATATGCTTCGTACGGGAATGGTGTTGCGGGTTGGAAGACAGGGGCCTTATATATAACTGTCTGGACTCTGCAGTTGTAGGGAGGCGGTCTAGCGAACAGTCGAGGGCAGGTAGTATAGGGAGAGATAGAACCAACTAAATTCATTCATTTATAGAGAGACATACCTGAGATTATTGTCTTCTTGTAGAGATCAATGTGGAGTTCACTAATAAGGATTAAGAACCTAGTATAACTCTAGTATAACTATTCGTATAGATTTGGGGGCCATTCACTCACCTGACATAAGCCAGGAAGCCGTATTCTTAAATATATCTCTGTGATATCCTCTAATATTCTCATCAATCTTTCTGTCAACTTCAGAGTCAATAATAAATCAAAATGGGCAAACCACATCCCCAACCCATCAACGACCTCCCTCCTCCCTACGAACAAGCCATCGCCACCGGCTCCTCCTCTTCTTGCCCCTATTCCTCCCCCAACAACAACCACCGACTACGACTACACCTCCCCCATCCCCTCCGGCCACGCCTGCCTCAGCATCCACGCCGATACCCGCGCCTCCAACCAAGTCACCCTCCATCCTGACCTCAGCGCCGACGCCTCCGCCCTCCACGCGCTGCTAACTCGCCAGGCGGACGTGCCGGCCCGCCCGACGCTGACGGTCCGCGGGGTCGCACACCGTCAGTCGCTCCAAGAACCACGGGCGCAAACACCGCAGTCGCAACGCTCGTTTCTTGCATAATTTTTATTATTTCATTCACTTTTTCTTCGCTACTGATAATGCCATTACTGAGGAGAAATACACTCTACTCTGCGGTGTGCTGCATTGTACGGAGTAGGTGGGGGCTAAAATCAATAATGTAATTTGAGCGAACGAGCCATTTTATTAAACCTTTTTATTGCTCCTTATCCCAACAGTAAACACCAGCTACATAAGATTATAGCACGGACGATCAGTGCCACCGGGACTTCGGGAGGCCTGATCAACCCCGAACGTTAAAAGGCGCCCCCACCAGCCCCCACTACGAACCCTGTCACCGCCCAGCATCGCCCCAGGACCCGGCCCCGTAAGTAGTCTTGGTTCCCGTCCTGAATCGACTCCTTCTTTGTTATCTACATCGATCGGGGACAATTTACTTGGAATTTACTACATAATATTGTAACGATCATTCACATTTATTCTCAACCATAATGGACTCAAGTGCACAATTCACTCTGAGTGTTTTACCACCCGAAATCTCGGAAGAGATTCTGACATATCTGGACCTGGCCACCCTGAAAGCCTTGCGTTTAAGTAGCCGTGCACTCTGCGAAGACAGCACAAGCCGTTGCTTTAAGCGATTTATCCGCGTTCAATCAATAGAACTG
>JAPDKQ010000213.1:0-19333 GCA_027569665.1 Aspergillus bridgeri | reverse complement strand
AACTAATAGCCTACCGCGGTAATTTCTTTATCGGAAAGAACGGTATGATTTGAATGGTTTTGGTTGGAATCCTATGATGGTTTGTGAGAGCCCTCTAGCATTCTTAATATCAAACCCACATTGACAGTGATACTGAAACGGGGCATCTTTTGTTGGTCTAGCCCTAATAAACACGGCAGGATAAAAAAACCGAGCGAGACGCCAGCTGTGGTGCGAAGAATTGGAGGCTCCCGGCTTCATGGAGTCGCTGAAAGTTGGGAAGCATTTCTCTTTATAGTGGCGTAAGGCGCTAATAACGGCTCCCCAACAACACTCGACAGAGGCTGAAAAATGAGGGTGGGAGTAGGGTATTTGGCGGGCACTATGCACCCTGTGTATCTCCCGCTGCCCAAGCTCGCTCAAGTTTTCAAGTACCTCTGCCCGCCCCATCACTAGTGAGTATGTATGTTCGCCCAGCGGATCGCCGTTTCACTTTTGACGGAATTAATTCCCAGCTTTCATAAGACCGATCAGTTGCGCATCGATTATGTGGATGTTCCCACTGCCTGCATAAGGCACCGTCTGCAAATGGGCCAGTTCACCGCGAGCTCTTCATCGGCTGGCACCACCAACCAGTTGCAGGGAAGGGGCTTCTTTCTCACACTACGCCCTTGTCATCTAGGCGGCAAGCTGCAAGGGAGATATTGAAGAGTTCGGCTGCATAGAAATATGATTGGGATCCGTGAGCTTCTGCTAAAAAGGCTGTTGAGACATACGTTCAAACTGGCCTGGCCCTGGGCTGCTAACCTGCCTGGACTGGTTGAAATTCTGGTTAGTCTTGCCCGCCAGTCATTAATTGGTTGATCTGTGTTCAGATGATCGAAAATTGCCAGGCTGAGTCCATGCAATTCCCCTAACTGAGTATCAGGACAAGAGGCAGATGGGTAAATAGGCTCCGGGCAGTTTTTGGGTTACCGAGTCAATTCTTAGCACAACAGATATACCCCCATGCTACAGGCCAATGGCTGGCCTCCGTTAATCACAAATGTCTGGGCAGGGAGCTTTGGCCTACGGACATGGGTATTGAACCGGGAAACATTTCATCGTGTCTAGTCTACTTTTGGCACGCAACAGACACGGTCAAATTGGGACATAGTCCTCTTAAATGCCCACAGCCTGGACATTTCTAGCCGTATTCGTGATAGTCTCATATGGGTGGGACCCCCGAAATGAATGGGTTTGACTGGTGAATTGGCGGACCAGCTAACGTGTCAATTTACCCATCGAGCCAAGAACTACCCGCCCGCCGGGCATTGTTCTACGATGCCGATTGGAAATCTCGAAAACCGTCGTTTGTATGTCTGCCTTAGGGCAAACCCGTACTTGATCTTTCAATGCTTTCAGTTTGATCCGGTGCTGCCGTGACGTGCCTGGGCAGCCACAGAGCTACTCCCGCCCATGCAGTTGTTGCCCTGATAAGGTAAGAAGACAAGCAGGCGATCAGGAAGCCTCTCATTGCACTGTGGTTTGCTCTATAACTGTTCTCCAGTACAGTGGAATGGAAACGTCAGGGCGGTTCTGAGCGCTACCAGCTTTACCCGGATGGCCAGATTGAGTACGCTGGATTCACCGGTCCATGGCCTCTTTGCCCGTCTTCCTCAGAACACAAGGCCATCAACCCGCGTATACAGGGGATGTTGGCCAAAGTCTGGGCACTAGGTGGCCTTATCCCTGCACCACCGAGCTGCAGCTATGGATCGCAGCGGAGCGGGTTGGGCGTCGGCCATGGCGACGATATCATCATCGCCAGCAGACCACCGCTGTTGTCCAGACCGCAACTAGCCCCGCAGGTATTAGACGGTCGTGAACGATTCCCTCACCGACCATTGGGGCGAAAGGGAGGGGCTTTGCCGTCAATTGAGGATAGACGCTCATCTCGAGGGCCCGAGGACCACCTCAGAGGCAGATATCTACTACGCTCCTAAACGCCTTGGCTGGGAAACGGCTACGTGGGGTGGACAGTTGGTGGGAAGTAGAAGAGCGTCGCATCCCATGACATACGGTATAGTCTGTCCATAGATCAAGATAAGACGGCGCTACATATGGAAACGCCGGGCCTGCTACTGTATACTTGGAAACCCGTTTCATACATGGCCAAGTAGCACCTAATGAAGTGTTGCCCGCCCTAGACCCACCTCACGGAAGGGCCTCCGATCCGAGGAACATTCCATTGTCTTTTCCATTCACACTCCGCGCGTGCTTCCCGCTCGAGCGCTTGCTGCAGGGCGCTGCGAAGCCGCTGGTTTGCTCGTCGAACGCGCGCGTTGCCCTCCGGGCTGGTCTCTGGCTCGAACTCGTATTGCAGAATCAGCTCTTGAGATACATTGACGGCGACCGCGGACAAATCCTCCAGGATTTCTAGACATGTTTCAAAGAAGCGATTCTCGTGATCCTGACATTGCCACTGTCGCTTCTTTTCGACAATGATCTCCGGCAGCGAGAGTCGCCGGTTGGTTTTGGCACACTGCAACCGTGCCCGGGTGGTTTCCAGCGCGATGGTGGATCCGCGAGCCAGGTATATTTGGTGATCGAGCGGTTGAATGTCGGGCAGATCATGCGGGGTTGGACTAGCCGATGGCTGCGCAAGCTTCGGTATATGGGGTGGTCGGCTGTAAATACTAGACGCATCATCGTCGGCACTACATGGCCCATGAAGCGACATTATGACGCAGAATCATTGACCGAGCTACTCGGATATTCCCCTGCATCGGTTCTACCTGCGGAATGGGAACAGAGGCGCTCCTCTATTTATTCTTTCCACTCTCATCAACCGGTACGTGTTTGCGCCCGGGGCCGGCGCAGGGCTTCCTATCCTATTTACAAAGGTGAGGGTCGTTTTTAGAAAGGAAATATAGAGCGGGGGCCATTTCATATCGCTGCCTTCAGTGAGAGAAGTTTCAACGCGGGCGCTTTTGCGACTGCAGCAAGCGGGCAAGAAACAATTGTTCGAGCTCCTATACGGCCTGCAGTTTTGTGTACCGTAGAATCCACAATTATGCGTGGCAGATCGGCCACATGGACCCAGTCTACCAAGGCACAGGAAATAACTACCGTATAATAAGCAGAATGGTGAATGGCAATGAGGCGTACGTTCGATCATTCCAACCAGATACTTGGATTCATCGCCAAGCAAGACGGGCACTTAGCACGTGGCTGTTACTGCTCTGCGCGAAGACCGAGACAAGCTCATGTGGGATGCGTTAAGCTTGATGTGGGCAATGGCCATAGCTGTGGGATCTGTCCGCCTCATTCAGTGAAGCTTTGGCTAAACGGCTATAGGTGTCGGGCCTTGCTATCCACCAGGGGAATGAAGCACGGAATGTATTGGTATGTGCGAGGTCATGGAAGCTCCGGGAATAGCCAACGCCGTATTACTGACGATGTCCAAGGAGACCCAGCCCATCCCATCCCACAGCGGTCAACCCGACACTGTCAACCCTTCTGCGGGGCATGGTATGTGACACCCGGTCAAACTTGCACTTCTGGAAGATGCGTATGCTAAGACGCGACCTAGAAGGATCTACGATGTTGCTGAACCGAAGGCGTATGCACCATTGGCATCGACACCGAGCCCGGTGTCGGTAGAGCAAGGCCCATAATGTGTCCCCAGATGGCCCGCTCAGTTGACCAACCGACCATGGTACTGACCGCCGAATCTGACGAACGAGCCAGCATGCAAGTAGCCAGGGTCTATTGCTGGTTTTCACCGAGATGGGCAATACCGCTTTGATGAGAACTGCCACGGCCCACATAGAAAACGCGAGGGGGTGTGAAAGGGAGGGTCTGGCCAAATTCCTTTTATCGAGTATTTTAAAACAAATATCACATACCTTGACGAGCTCTCGGTTCCCGGGTACGACAAAGTCCATGCGATGAGGCATGTCGGTATAAGAGCCAGCGATCATTGCTACCTGTGGCCGATGGACCTCGTCCGCCGATTAACGTGCGCTGGGAGCCATGCCCAGCCGTAGACGTGAGGTCGCGGGCCGCACGATGTGGTTTGAGGGCGAGGAACCACCGCCTGTCCAAACACCGGAGGTGCGCACAAACGTCCATTCCGACACGGTATTGGCCGGACTCTCCAAGAATTTTGGATCGAAGACGTCCTCGTGCGAGCCCACATACACCCCTCGTGAAATTCCGACGAACAATCCATGGCGGACATACAAACCATGTGCCCGCATCGTCTACGGGGAACACATGGTTCTGGCCCAGCATCGACAACGTAAAGCGGAATTTGTTCATATTCAGGATGGTGGCACGGAACGACCAATCGTAGGTGCTTGGGTCCAAACACTGGATCAAAACGCCCACCGCAGCTTCCGCCGGCTTGTGGATGTCATGCAGCATCACCAGCGCTACTTTTTGATATGGGAGCCGATCGAATTTTCCGTCAGTGAGGTTCTGGCATCAACGTGCGAGATCTCGGAGAGTGAGATAGTGCAGATTATCAGGCCCGTATGTATGAGCCTCTATCTTCCGAGTGAAGCGATTGACGCAGATTCGATAGGTCCTGGAGGGTATTGCGTTCCTTCACGATCAGGGCAGGGTCCTGCAGAGCTTGGCACCTCGAGACATACTCATAACTGCAAGCGGCGAAGTCAAGATCGGTAGGCCAGCCCTGCATGATTCAAGGCTGCAACGTACTCACGTTGACAAAACATAGCCGGCGTGGAGCACAGCCGCCAGTGCGACACTTCCCCATCGGATGCAGCGGCTTCGCAACTGGCTGCACTCGTGACGATTGCCACGGAATTGATGAAGAAGAACAGGGCCGCTTTTCCCTGGAGTGGACATGCACAGGATTTCTCGACAATGGCGATTGGCAACCCGTTCGTGAATCCTGTGGACGCGCTGTTAAGTGTAGGTTGCCCGTACGTTTCAGTCGCCATGCCGCAAGCATGCTGATTTCCCAGCATTCTTTTCTTCGGCCTTCAACGGGCGAAGAAGGGCTTCAGGCCCTCATCAGTGTAGTCAACAAAACCGCCTACCACGCAGTCATACCTCTACGTGACTCTGGGCATCGCGTACGGGATCGGAATGGTGCTACAGGGGGGTGAGACTACGTGCTATGCTCAGTTGAGATCAACCCGGGAGAATCATTTGTGCGAATGGCTCTCCTCCGGTCACAATAGTCCGCCGCGGCGGTGAAAATGGCTTTTGGTTGAGCGCAGGATCCGCATCATCGACCCTGTTTATCTGATCGGTGCTTGTGTGCTTATCAATAACGGGTCGTTATGTTTAAGCATGGCAAACAAGTTCATTTCAGTAACATGTACCTCACACGGTTTATCAATTATATATCATAAATACTTATCTTTATTTTATTTATGATCCACCGAGAGTCGATTCGAGTTTTTTTTCTCACCGGCTCAAAGTTATAAGTGGTCAAGCGGAACCCCAAATGCACATGGCCAAGAACGCGTTCAGCAATCCCGGCAATTGTGGCCTCCTCTCTGTTGCGTATACAGGCCGCCATCTCATATTTATGCACCCCCAGTTTCATGGTTGATACCGCATCATCCACCTTTTATTCTCTACCGTGTGCAGACCGATGGTTTTCATCCGTCCTTGGTTTGCGCACGAAGGGCTTGTATACATCCCACATGGCTCAATCGAGTAATAAAAAGCGTGCTCTGAGGCGACAGTGGTGCCGTGAGGCATTGTCCAGGCATATCTGTACCACCCCTAGAGCCCCCGGATCCTGCCGTACACTGATAGACCTAGATAACCGGCTCGGCTTGCGGATCGACCCGAACGAAGTCCGCTTGCAGCCAGCTCCAGAGGACGGGTATGTCTGGTCCGTTACCCACTCCAAGGCGCATCTTTTGGAGACGCCCCTGAGCAATGGAACCGTTGGTCTTTATGAGGAGATATGCCGTGAACTTGGACATTCGCTCGAAGCCGTCCGTCCGGCAGTTCTGCAAGCGGACCACGATGATCTGGAATTAAATGAGAATGTAAGACGTCTAATGGCGATGGCCGTCTTTACCCGTGGCATATGTCACACAGTATTTCAAGGCTGATGGAAATGATTGGGCAGACCGAAAATGAACCGACCCCGACGCCTGAAGACGATTCCTTTACCGCGACTATTCAACGCTTGGAGCAGGAGAATCAGCAACTCGATGACGAGAACGAGCGTCTTCGTGATCGTATGCAAGCATGCCTACACCGGTTGCGAGCCTTTGGAATAAAAACCCGGCATTTGCAGAGGGAAATCAAGCATCAGAAAGAGTATATAGGCGAGCTTGAAGAAGAGATAGCCAGTACGAGAGATAGCATCCGTGAAGCTGCAAAGGTACTAGAAAGGGGGGCCAAGGGGCGAGAAACTGGGACCTATGCAGTATAGTATTGATATCGTATTCATGGAGTTCAAGTTCTAAATTATGCTTGGCCACTGGTCATATCGCAGCGGGCAAGGCTCCCCGGTGCGATCCGGAAGGGAGCTAGACATTGTTCACCTCTTTAATATTGTGGCTGGCAATCTTGTTCGTTATAGAGACACACAGCATTAGGTCGCCTGTTCCTCCCGCCTCCTTTAAGAAGGAGTGCTGTAGAATGGTGAGCAAGACGCAGCAAGATGAGTCAACGTGCCAACGTACCTCCAGCAACTCGTTCAGGCGCTTGGTCGTCAGATCTCGACGGAACTCTTTCGCCAGCGAGCTCCAGATAGGCCTACACCCCTTCTGATTCATCAGATCGGCCATGATAGCGGCCAGAGCAGTCAGTTTCAACGTGTCGCAGTTCATCTCCGATGGCTGTATCTGGCAGCTGTGTTCCGCACCCGCTGGTAGACTGGGTTAGATGCTCGGATCGTTACCCGGTTTGGAGGCACAAAGACGTACCAACCCGCACAACCCCATCTTTGTTTAGCAGGATCGCTTTCGAGTCCAGCTTGGCGAGTGCTCTTCCTTTTTCGCGAAGGAACACGATTCCCTGGAGTATCTGCCTCCGTCCGTCAGTGTGACATTTCCCCTACGCCATGGCACATACCGGTAATATAATCTGCGCCAGCTGTGGCTCATTGATGGGCGCCCGGGCGTCTAAAATTTCTCTCACCGACAGCTCGACCGGCTCCCACACCAAGAACAGTCGGTTCTCGTAGTAATAGGCCTCGAGTAATTTGAGAAAGCTCTCGTGGGACAGTCGCTCCACTGTTTGTATGAGATACCGCGTACCAGGCCCGTCAATAGAAAGACGCTCAATGTGGACGATTTTTGATTGGTGCTCTCGATGATGGGCCAGCGCGACATAGCGACCGCAAAAAACCACCGCTCTCTGTTTGTATACGGTCCATGGGTCCTGTTCGTGCCAACCGTCATCACAGGCAGCTGAGTCCGACTTCTGCCTTTTCGTGGGGTTCAATGTTGCCTCGGGAAGGTCCCTTTTCCCTGCCGCCGGTGTGCCGACAGACTGGTACCAGATAGTCCGATGGCGATTGTTCATGGTTTGACTGGAAGAATGACATGTCTTTCAAGAGCGAAGGTGTACTTGATCCTATTTGTATGTGGTTTACCAGCACGTCGAGAATGCCTATGCGGGCAACCCTCAATTCGGGCTTGGACTGGAGTGCATGCTCGGCCCTCTGGGTTGCAATCAGAATACTAGGTAGATTTAGTGGGTGTGCAATCAGTATGCTATCTACACCTTATTTGACCGCGAAAGCCTGCCCTGCCGCCTCAGGCCAGCACAAACCCCCCCCTCCTGCCCACCATTCTGGTGGATGACTGCGTCTGCAGAATCACATCATCCGTTCCACGTTCTCCTGCCTCGTGCATTATCCTGGTCGCATATCTCATACTAGCCTCTTTTCGGTGGAAGTGATGCGGATCTATGGCTGGTCAATTCACCCGACACAATTTCCTCTTGTCAACCAACCAGCCTACGTGACCAAGTTCCGGCTCAGTAGAACTCTTCCCGGTCTATACGTGCCCTTCTCTCCTTTGCGCGCAGGGCCGCGACAGTGTCACGGAGGCCAATCGCGATGATAGCGGCCTGCTCCAGATCGCCGGGGCCGGTGGATTCGTCAAAGCATAGTTTCAGAAGGTCGTCGGAATCGGACTGGATCCTTTCTTGTAATTCTTTCAAAAGCAGGTAACAAACCCGGTAGTAAGCATTGAGGCATTGCTGTCGACCCATTGCCTTGACCAATCGTACAATTTCATCTATCTTGGGGAAAAGTAGAGTTCCGGCTTGCTCTCCTGTACCTTGGCCGTGATATAACCACTGAAACCCTAAGAACGGCGTGTTGTCCTGGTATGAGTTTTGTATGAAGGGAATCCCGCGATTTAAGGTGCCGTTAATGCTGCATGCGCCTACAGCTGAAAGGCACGCGGGGTATCTTGTTGATGGCCCAACCGATATAATTTTCAAAAGTGCGTATGTTTTTTGACCAGCCCCGGGCGATTGCAAAGGTATCTCCAAGCCCTCAACTTAGATTTCCACCCAGAGCATTTGAGAGTTTCGACGGCAAGACCGATAGTGGTTACACACGGTGGCTCTTGGCCGAGGTAGCTAGCCAAACACAGGATACTTAAACAGCTCATTCCAACATTCATGTGCACGAAACCTTTCTCTCGGGAGTATTCCCTACATCGAACCCACATTCCTACGCCTTACCGTACTGTGCCTAATTTCAGGTATGGACATATCTGTAAGTATTGCCTTCCATCGCCTACTATGAACCCGCTAATCGGAGGAGGACGTGCTCCGGACCATCGCCGAACTGAGCAGTCGGGCTGCTCGAGCCGATCGTGACCAGCAGCGACGGAACTACGATCATCGCTCCACACGAGAGGCGTTGAAGCAAACCACGGCCGACCTCGAGGAAGTGGCCAAGCTGACAGATGTTCTGTACGAGACGAGCCGCCATCGGATGGGCACCGTGATCGACTATCTGCTGAAGGAGCGCGGCGTGGATGGCCAACAATCGGACTCTTTCGAGATGATGTTGAGTCACGTACTCAACGGGCTGGAGGACCAAAGGGAGGAAGGGAGGCCACGTCTTGGTGATGACAGCGGGCAACAACGTCCGCAGATGGCTCAAGCCATGGGATCTGGCTCTGGTCCGAGAGAGGCTGCGTGAAGAAAAGGGGAGTCCTCGATAGGAAGCCAAATTAGTCGAGTAAGGTTGGCTGGCTGTAACTCCGCCATCTCCAAAACCTGTGCACAAGGAGCAATAAGTATATATTCCAACCATCCAATCCTTACCCTTGTATATCGAGGGGAATTGTACGATGGGTAAGATACGAATTAGAAACTTGCCTGTGTCAAGCAACGAATGGTAAACAGTAAATGGTACATGCCCATTGGCGTTCGAGGCTGCCACATCAGCCTACAAAGTTGACGTTCTTGAGTATTATAGAGAGAAGACCAAACACAGGGGCTCTCTAAGAATGACAAGTTGTATAAGTGAAACCTGCATCCATCCCCGTTGCGGATAAGTCTGCGATGTCAGGCAGCGGCTGGCTGGACTTGAATACTATTATTTTGGTAGGCCACAAACTCTCAACGGCAACATGGAATTGGGCAGTTCCCTGACTAAACATGGATAGAGCTCTCCAGGTCACGGCCTTCGATGCTATCTTTCAACGGGCCAAGAAGCAATGTGAATGATGAATAATTACACTTGTGCCGATATCCAGAATAATGCGATTTTGGGCCGTACCATTCTGGCGATTTGAACGATAACACTCTTTGCACGAGAGATCTGTAGCTCAAACTCGGGAAAGGAGGTTCAGGCCTCGGCGAAAGCAGAGCGTTGAATTGCATTTGCTTTGTCAGAGCTCCGTACATGATCGAGCTGCATTCGAAGCCACATCCTTTGCTGCCACTTTGGAGTTTATCGCGTGTCTCCTGAAGATGAAGAACTAGGCCAGATATCGCTTCCTGCCTTTGATCATTGATCAATCCTGCTTTCAATTAGTAGTCAATCATATTTGAGGATTTATGTGCCATACTGATGACGTCATCAGGAATCGGGAGCCCGAGATTATCAACCCATCCGTTACCCAATGACATGGCAGTTGAGGTGGCTTCTTTAAACTTGGCAAGGAGGTGGAAATACCAGGCAACCCATAACCAGAGAATCAAGTCCCTAGAGTATGTTGTGGGGATTGTGTCACCCAGAGCGTTGATCCATATATCTGCGAAAAAGACTACAGCCTCCCTGCAGTCGTAGTAGTCGGTCAAAACAGCAACTTTCGCGAGCATCTCAAGCGTCAGTTTCTGCGGTATTATATAGGACTGACAATGTATTATGCGAAGTATGATCAAGAGCGCATTGAGATCCCAGCTATCTGCAGTGATTTCAACCGAGCCTTTTTGTAAAAAAGTAGTGTTTTCTTTCCAACTACCAGTGAATATCTTAAGACCGAGGAGGCGAGTATTAAATGCTTCGCAAAGACTTGGATACGGAAGCTTCCGGCTGTTCAGTGACCCCAAGCTCGGCAGGTTCGTCGACGAGCTCTGCAGCGGGCTCTGCAGCGGGCTCTGCAGCGGGCTCTGCAGCGAGCTCTTCAAATGGCGGGTGAACAGGCTCAGATGGGTCGGGAACAGCATGCCAGCCAGAACTAGATCCTTTGTTCTTTTTCTTCCTCTTTTTAGGCGTTTGCATCGGGGAAAAAGGCCTTCTCGGGGCCGCTGCAGTGATCCTAGACAGGGAACAGGCAGTAGCGGAGTCCCGACAAGTTTCCATAGGCTCCACGACAAATTGGTCGGTCCATGCAGCGGAGCTTATCGGCATCTTCTACGCTATCAGCCTCGCCCTCAAAACAGCAAGGCCGGGGCCGACAACCGCGACACCGCCAGAGAACGAAACGGCAACTATCCTCTGCGACAATACCTCAGCATTACAGGCGATCAGGAACCCACGGAACAACTCAGGACAGCGGATTATTTACGCCATCTTGCAGGCTGCCTCAGAACTGAAAGCGCGAGGCATTCCCCTCCGCCTCCAGTGGATCCCGGGGCACAGTGGTAATCCTGGCAACGATGCAGCAGACAAGCTAGCCAAACGAGCAGTTGGCCCGGATAATATGCATCCCTTCAGCTGCCTAGTTTCCCAAGAAAGGGTAGCCATCCGAAAGAACATCCACCGAGAGTGGGAACAAGAATGGAGGACATCCAAAAAAGGCGGCCACCTCCGGCGAATCGACGCCGAGTTGCCAGCCAGCCGGACGCGACGACTGTACGACACATTGCCACGAAACCGTGCCTACCTTCTTACCCAGTTGCGCGCGGGTCACTGCTGGCTGGCACCTTACGGAAAACAGTATGGATTCCGGAATGATGATAAGTGCGAATGTGGCGCCAAGGAAACCGTCACACACGTCATACTCGACTGCCCAAGACTGAAGATACCACGACAAAATCTACGTAGAGCGATCGGTGAAGCATTCGGCGACATCCCACCATGCTAGGAGGGAATAAGGATACCAGCCACGTAAAGGCTGTATTGGATTTTGCGGAAACATCTCGAAGGTTTCGTAGCCGCGGATAAAGGGATCCGCAAAGACAGAATTGAAAGCGAATGGCCAACACAGGCCCCTAGGCGAGGCTTAAAGTTCGCCCTTAAGAAATGGGACGATGTACAATAGAGACATGAGGGCAGATATA
Source organism: Aspergillus bridgeri (assembly GCA_027569665.1). Taxonomy (NCBI): domain Eukaryota; kingdom Fungi; phylum Ascomycota; class Eurotiomycetes; order Eurotiales; family Aspergillaceae; genus Aspergillus; species Aspergillus bridgeri. Next base: position 7,675 of record JAPDKQ010000213.1, on the reverse strand, counting down.
TAGTTGTAGTAGCCTGCATATCGCTTAGCGAGGGGTCAGGCAGGGTAAATGACATCACCACCACCACGTCTACATACACAGGCCACCGCCAGAGCCGAATTCACTAGGGGTGGGGAACAGAACTGGGAATCAACATTCCCTGATCGCATGTCCCGCATAAACAGGTCACGATCGACCCAATTGAGCGCCTGATGGTGCGAAGTGAAATAGAGCGAAAGCAGATGGGACACGAAGTCATCATCATCAGTCACCGTGGTCCATGGCCTTGCAGAGACACGATAAAGCGGAATGTCTGACAAGCGAACGACATCCATGTACTTACGGAGATTGCGGAAGTCCAAGATTTCCGTAACACAAAGCCGAATCTCGTTTAGCGACGCGTTATTCCGGATCAAATTGAGGATACCGGAGGTATTGTGGTTACTGTCGATACGAAGCGCATCTAGTAACTGGGTCAATAAAAGCCGATCGTGCTCGAGCGACTGGATCTTGCGCATTAAGCCGATCTTTCGCCAGTTATCCATTTCCTCGTTGATGATGCACGCCGTCTTTCCCTGGCGACACATGGTACAGGGAACACCACCCACACACTGCACTCTGGGTTAATAGGTTGGAAACAAAAGCGAGGGGCCTGGGCTTGAATGATACCTTTGATTTCCTTTCCCGACATTTCAAACAGGCGACAGACGAATTTCTCCGCGCCGAAGTAGGCGGCACGGCCTTGGGCAACCGGCGAGCGAGGCTCAAGGGGGGTATAGGTCGGGGCTTGCTTAGGCAACAGAGGAGCAAGGTTTGAGGGGGCTATAGGTTTGTTGAAGCGGTCTTGTCCCATGACTGTCACGCGCCGGCCATTGAGTGGAATATCAGAATCCAGACAGGGTTACACGAACTTTCAGATATGGAGCCACTTGTCCTGCTTTTATAGCATGGAATGGACCAAGAGTGGATGTTGCGAGTCGCTCATTGTGTTGCCAAAACATAGGGTCGACCCACATACCACGGAGGAAAGCCCCATTATTGTCTTAAACGTCGTTGGAGCAACCGCATATAAGCGCTGCACAATTTGTCTTTGCAAAGTCACACTTAATGGTGGTATAGTATACTATTGGTGCGAGTTGTGTTACTTTTTTAACACACAAGGATTAAAGACTTACCTGCACTCTCCCCGCTCCATTTCCCCGGATATCGAGGGAACCTCAACGGTTTTTTCTAGGTGGCAAAGTACGCGTGGCTTCCCGTCTTTTATAGATGTGTGTGTGTGTGTGTGTTTTTGTGTGTTTGTGTAGGAAATCAAAGAAGAAATAATGCGTGTATTCTTGTCACATTTAATGCATTGGAAATTGGATCAGAGCACATTGGTAATTGAACACTGCATGTATTCTGACCTTAATCCGGCTCCATAGCGATGAGCAAAACGCAGGAATAGGAGCCTCATTTTATAGCTTCAATTTTTAAGATAGAAGCAGCTCGGCGAGATAGCAGACCTTCGTGATGGTAAAGAATAGCGACGTGTGCCTAATGCGTTGTCGTATGTGGCCCTGCTGCTGGAGAGGAATTAATCCATTGGGTTCATGCAAGACGGGCTGAAATGGATGAAGATGTATGGGATGGAGGATTATCGGGGCCTCGTGCAGGAAATTTTTGCTAGTAGGAAATAGTTGGTAATATAGGTCATGTTGTATAGCCCTCATCGTTCAAATGCCAGCTGCATATCGCAATCCATACAAAGTACCAATCCCATCTCAACGCCCTTTTATATACATACAAGTGTACCAATTTAGCTTGTCTCATTCGCTTGATGCCACTTGAGCAAGAAACCAGACCTAAAAAAGAGAGAAGGACAATCCGTTCCGCCTTGCGAAGAAACGTCCATGTTCAAGATCAATGGAGTGAGATGAAGTCATGGAGCATACAGTATATGGAAAATAACAAGGACTAAAACAAGAGCAATGAAATACAAAGCTCGAGGTTATATTAGTCAACATGGCTTCGGAAGGTAATAGGGACCCAATATATACCGCGAATGAGGGATCAAGTGTGACCGTTCTACTCCAAATCATTATCTTCTTTGATAGTGCTACGTTCTTGTTTGGCAGAGTTCGCTTCGGAAACTTCCTCGTATCCGCAGCCTTTGACCAGAATGTGCCGCTTACACACGTTAATATTTCCTTATACCTTTCAAATCTGACTAAAGCTCACCTTAAGTGCATCTCTGCGGGAGAAACCCTTACCACAATGCCTGCATGAAAAGGGTTTCACCGCCAAATGGATCCGTCTGTGTCTCGTTAAATCATGGTTCCGATTGAAGCTCTGAGGGCACCCGTTACATTTGAACGGCCGGTTGTTGACGAGCCCTGGAATATGTCCGCCATATACCTCTTGTACGTTGGGAAAATGACTGCTCGTGAATCCCGGTAAAATATCCCGTTGAATGCTGCCCAAAAGTGGCATCTGGCTCCCCGGGCTGCTTGTGCTGGCCATTATGCATCCGTTCATGGCCGAAAATGACGGCCAAAGTTGTCGGGGTGGGTAACAGTGAGACAGGTGGGGATTGGAAGCAGCCACATGTCCTGGCGGGGGAATTATCATTCCTAGTTGTCCTCCGTAGCATGGGTGCCCCTCAGGAGGACTAGACAGTTGCTGGAGTCTACCATCTGTTGGGGCGGATGAGGATTTAGACAAATTGTTGGATGGAAGAGCAAGCGGCGCCAGGGCCGGGATAGGCGGCGCAGAATGCGCCGCAAGTATCGCACTCGGATACTGATGTCTGGGGCCAGCAGAGAGAATGTTGAAAGTGGAGATAACTGGGAGTTCCTGAAACGGGGATAACTGGTTCATATCGTACGATGGATAAATGGTGTCGCTTCCAGGATGTGATGTTGCGGGGTGTCGGCTCATATGGTTCAAGGATGAGCAAAAGGTGGAAACGGGATTGTTCCACGGTTGCTGTGGTGAGAACGAATCAGTTTCGTACGAACTCTGAATCTGCCAGTAGCTCGGCGCAAACAAGGAAGCCAAATTTGGGGAAGCTGAGATGGTTTTTGCGGCTGCCGTGGCCGTAGTTGGTACACCGGATGTGCTCTTCAGAGCCAGAGTCTCCGCCGATTGCGTGGATGCGGGTGAAATAAGTAGGTTGCTGATGCTAGGATAGGTGGGAGGGTGTTGAGTATTCGACATGGTGAGCATTCGACAAATGCGTAGGAAGTGTCACCCCGGCAGTTCCAATATATTTGGCGGCAGGGTTTCAAAGTTGGAGGAGATGCGGCAGGTTTGTTTTTTTGAAGTTCGTATCAACCGAGGCTTTATGCAGGTCGTCACCCATATGCCATAACCCGGGCGACGCCAAAATGGCAAATTTATCACAACTAAGGTCGACGATATCAAGGTTTGACAAGCGCAAGGGACAGTATTCCCTGTTCAAGAAACCGACTGTGCAATTTAATTGTAAACCGAGAAAGAAGCAAAGAAAGGAAAAGAAGAATAACAACACAAGGTATATAATTAACCAGCGCAAATAACGATTTCTGGGATAGTGGCAGTGGATACAAATCAACAGCTTCGAGCCTGATTCTGCGACGAGTGGTGGCGGTAGTAATAATAGGAGAGGTGGGCAGAAGGGAAGAAGCAGAAAGCCGGCAGATCAATAAAAGGAGAGATAAACTAGGGAAGAACGAGAAACAGAAAAAAGGAACATTAATGTGCTTTCATATCTGTACGGCCGCGGATATCAAGCAGTCAATGATGGACTGAGACGATTGAAGGCCCGAAAAACCCAAAGCAGACGGGAATGGAGACGTATCCAGTCCAGCGCGGGTCAAGATCAAGACGGAGGTGAAAAATGCCGGGAGAGGAAATAAAAGAGAATCAGGGTGCGACTACGGAGCTGGAACGAATGCAGAAAAACCAGCCCACACACATGTTATGGTACCCCAAAAAACGAAAAGGAGGAAAGAGCAAAAAAGTACGCAAGTAAGACCAGAAAATGATCGGGCAACTTGAGGTGAGAGTGTTTGAATTAGAGCTCGAATAATGAAAGAAAGGAGGCAAAGAAATAGAGGCTCCAGGGACCACTCGAGATTAATCCAAGAGTAATGAGCATTTGGACCAACCAGGTTACGTCGAGGAGGGGGCAAGGCTTTGAAAAAGGACGAAAACGGAAGGGCCACTGACCGAGCAAACGGTCATTGGTTTGTCCGAAGACGAGGAATGTTTCTTTAATTGAGGAAGGGGTGAGGTGGGTGTCCGAGCGAAAGGGGAATGAGCAAGTGAAAATTATTGTCTACTAGAACGTAGGTCTCTGCAGATATGGAGACAAATAAATATTAATAGTGCTATAATCCAACAAGAGCGTGGTAAATCAGATTGATCATGCTCTTGATCAGACCAGCCAGTGCAGCAAGTTTGCGCAATTCAAGCACAGTGACCAGGTTTGGCGCAATAGGTTAAGAAAAGCCATTCGTGCCCATACCTCAATTAGTTATGGTAACTACCAATATAATAGTTACTTATCACTCTGAAGCTGCATCCGTCTGAAATGGTTCGTACAGAGTGGACAATAACGGTGGCTCCATTATTCGGTCTTAGGGTAGGATATACCTGATGACTCTATATTTCGACAACTACAGATAAACCTGATGGTTCTGGATCCTATCAAGTAGTAGTGGCGGACGTCCGCCACTACTATTTGTTGTCACTGCACCAGGACTCACCGGTTCTTTCTTTCCATTATTCCCTCTTGCCCGCCCGTTCTGTTCGCTGAGGAAGAGCTTCATCGTGCTTTCTCTTGTATTGAGTTATTGGCCCTTTCCACCGCACCCAAGAAAGATTTCCCTTGGCAATGATTGATGGTGGCGGTCACAGCTCTGGCGGCTCTCCCCTGGCGCCCGCCTATCATGTGAGTAACGTGCGCACCAAGAGCGACTTGATCAGCATCGATCAGTTCCTGCACAACAACTCGCCGCCCACCCAGTTTTCTCCTATTCATGCCTCGGCCACCACCTCGGCGGTCCCGGTTATGGCCAACGCAGCAGTCCACTCGCCTTCCATGGAGACTCCGGCTCTGACGCCGCCCTCGAGCGCTCGGTCATACACTTTGGGTCGATCGCCTTTTTCTCTTCTCTCGGCAGATCGAGTCTCCTGTCAAGTCGGAGGAGCCGCCGACGAAGACGGAGGCGGACCAGGCGATGTACCCAACATTACGGGGAGTCGACGACAACGGGGATTCTAAGACGCCCAGCTGAAGAACGACATGATTCTCTGTTCTTCCTGTCATGGCAGTTATTGCCTGTTGTTTTCATTACGCCTTCTTTACGACTGCCTTGTAATTTGATTTCGATCTCACCCGAACGACTCTTTTCAAATATTCTTCATTCCCTGTCCACTTGATCGTGGAACGTTTAGTTTACCTACCATTCATTGTCTGCAACTATTTTTCATTATATTTTCATTGTCTTCTGGCTTATTGTGTCTTCCCATATATTAGCTCGTGTAACTTTTCTCCGCGGCGTATTTTTCTAAGGGATGGTTGATTTTGGGTTCGAAATGATGTTTCTATTTCAGTGTGAATAAGGGTTTTTGGTCCTCTCCTTCTTTTCTATCAGGTTTTCTGTCTCTCTACTTTGAAATGGAGATTTCTATCTGCTACGGAGAGTGATATAGGTTTCCAGCAGCGGAACCCATCGAAAACGTAGCTGTAGTCTTGTAGACGCCGGGGGAGGAGAATAGACGTTTTCAACCATATTTGGCGCCAGCCGACTGCTAACGGCAGGTGTTGACAACTGCGGCAGTTCGGGATGCGACATTTTCCCCGGGGTTTGTTGGATTATTTACGAGTTATTGGATGGTGAAATGCTTGTATTGCCTAGTAAATTCGTATGGAGGATCTAACTGTAGCGAAGGTCATGATCATCGAAATCGATGATCCTACATAAAGCCCTTTTTATAGGATTTCGATAAGGCCAGGCGTCCTCATTGAAATAGGCTATTTTGAAGCCATAGAGTTGCTCTAGGCTGAAACGGTAAAATGTTGAATTCTAGCGGTAAAGTGATGGTTGTATTGTGAATGCCTTCATTATAGTCAATAATAGAAGAAAAGAAATTTTTCCTGACATACGCAGTAATCTTGAACTTCTCACCAGAAAGCGACTGTATTTGAGTAATGCCTTTTAAGTTTCACGTCTTACCTCTTTTTCATCAGACATTATTTTATTTTAAATAGACAATTTCTCTTGAGAACAGCTAGCTCACTTGTGCATGTCGAATAGACAGTGTAGTCAACAGCGAGCAACAGCGCCATGGTACATCAGGGACCTTCACCTTTCTTGCACAAATTCCCAAGATGTGCTTACATTAGGCTTCGTTTCAAACCTCTCATATTGCATCTAAGTTCGTTGCGCGGATACCAAACAGTCCCTGGTAAGGACTGCAGGTGGAAGAGTGGGTTGTCCAGTCATTGATTCACATCCAGCAGTTTGGTAGCTGGTCAACACCTCTCCATTGATCGGAGAGCAAGAGCCATAAATTTCAGTTTTGCACAAGGGACACCAGGTGTGTTTGTTGTAAAACCAAGTATCTATGCAAGATGAGTGAAAAATATGCCCACATTTAAGGACACGCACAGAATCTTCATCAAGAAACTCATTGATACAGATCACACATTGATGCATATTGGCTTCCGAGGAATTTGCATCCCCAAAGAAAGACATTTGACCAGTATCGTTCGAGCTCATAATGTATGTAGGTATCCTCTCCGGAATGCAAGGAGTCGGACTGGAATTGCTTCCAACTGTCACTATTTGGTCTCGATTTTGCGACCCATTCCTAGGGGCTGGTGTTTCCAAATCACAGTTACTGTAATGGTATGTGAGAGGTACTTGGCTTATCCCCGACTCTTTCAATGTGCCGTATTTTACGGATGGGGAGATTTTATTAATAGAGTCCGACACAGAAGTCTCTTTGGGACATGTGTTCGAGTGATGCCCTGATTCTTCGTCGCTGTTTCTTCGGCGTCGATGTGATTGAATACAATATAGAAAACCAGCGACTATTCTGTTAACACAGAAATGTGAGTCACTGTGTGCAGGATGTGGACTGAAGGGCGCAGCATACAATGAAGCCAAGAATGCCCCTGCGATGATTGCAAGAATGCGATTAGGAGTTGCATCTTCTGCTCTGGAGCTATCCATTGTTTCTCGACAACCGGGTAGAAGAGTATCACTTAGGTTTCGATATAAATGTACAGGAATCGAGTCTGCCCCATAGCCCATATTATATCCACGCCTTCAAGTGCGCTCTTAGGAAGGATCGATGTAGATGACATCATGATTGTTCAAACCCAAGGATCCTCTCATCGCCAAGATTTGTTACTTCATCATGGGATCTTGCTTAGTCATCATTTAATAAGTGATATGGGGAGTTCAGATAGAGAAGCTCTGATTGGCCCAGCCGGAACATCGCTATTCCGGACCCGCGAGCGGACCGCCTGAAGAGCAGAGACCATATGCGGGAAGCACGTGGTGGAGAGGCCATAGGACGGGGCCATATTCGGCCAGGCTGGCGCCCCTGGGAGTGGAGCCCGCTCCAGAGGATTGACGAACTCGCCACCCAGAGGCTAGGACGGACCAATCTGGGGAATCTGGAATTCATCCAACCATACATCGCCGCGCCGTATTGGGAA
>JAPDKQ010000212.1:0-19523 GCA_027569665.1 Aspergillus bridgeri | reverse complement strand
AAGTAGCTAACTATATTACGGGCGAGGCAATGGTTATGTGCCGAAGATGTGGCAAAACCATTCCACATCCAGGGCAAACTGCGAACGGGACTAATTCCATGAATCGCCACTTTAGGGCTGAAAAATGTATCAAAGCTGTGAATAATACTGCAAGGCAGAAGACTCTACAACAATCAATTGAACATATGGTATATATAAGCCCTTTACTGTTTAAATGGTAAACTAATAATCTACTCTTCTAATTCAGGCCGAAAGCACATCGCGTTCGAAGCCATCTTTTAGTGAGGAGCAATGGAAACGATGTCAGGTCAAATTTATTGCCAAATCAAACCTTCCTTTTCAGATCCTGGCGCATAAAGACCTTACCGACCTTATATCAATGGCTCGGCTAGCCACGTTAAGCCCTACACTCCTTACCCCTCGAACTGCTCGACGTCATCTTCAAAAGATTGTGCAAGAGGATCAGCATTGTATTCTATCAGACCTCCCCCCAGATGCGAAGCTTTCAATTGCTCTTGATTGTTGGACATCTCCCTTTCAACAGGCATTCATGGCAATTACTGGTTACCTCATTGATCAAAACTGGAAGTACCGGGAGATCCTTCTGGGGTTTGAACCCTTACATGGAAAGCACTCCGGTAATAACCTAAGCCAGATTCTATTCGAATGCTTACAAGAGCATCGAATCATGGATCGGGTGCTTACTGTGACAACTGATAATACATTAAATAACGATACTCTGATTAAGAATATGCAAACGTCGATGCAAGCCCTAGATCTTCCAAGCCATATCCCAATTGTCCAAATTCCTTGTTTAGCGCACGTTATTCAACTCAGTCTAAAGGATCTCCTCGGGATAATGAAGCTCAACCCAAGGAACGATGGCATAGACCGGCAGTGGTCAGCTGAACAAGATACATCACTAAGACAGCTTCGAAAGCGTGGTATTATCTATACCCTCGCAAAAGTCAGCATTATGTTCTATCCTCCTACCTTTAGAGGGCTATCTAATTATTAGTATTAGGTCCGTGGCCTAGCTATAGGTGTCAACGCTAGTCCTCAGCGCCGAGAAGCGTTCTTGAATCTTCAAAGTAAAGAACCAAAGCTTCTCCCTATCCAGGATGTTAAAACGCGGTGGAATTCGACCTTCCTTATGCTTCAGCGTGCTAAGCGGCTCTCAAAGGCGTATGATGAGTACTGCAGTGAGCATAACTATCCTCAGTTTAGACTTAACACGGAAGAGTGGCGGCAGGTTGACTACCTTCTTTGTATCACCCAGCCCTTTCATCAATGGACCACGGCTATCTCTAAGATCAAAGACGTTACAATCCATCAGATCTTTAGAATCTACAACAAGCTGTTTGATCATTTTGACTTCTTTATCAGCCAACTAAAGCGGAAACAGATTCCTTGGAAGGCAACAATGCGAGACGCGCTTGAAGCAGGCCGTCAAAAGCTCTCTGATTATTATAGCCAGATTGACGCCCATGGCAACCTTTATGCAATCGGTACTATCCTTGCACCGCGGTATAAGTTGCAATTCTTCTCGAAGCGGGAATGGTCCGACAATAACTACCAATGGCGCAAGACCTATCGAGGTTATATTGAAAAATACCTTGAGCCCTACCAACAGCGCCAACAGGAGGTACATCAGTCACAGATCAGCCGACCTTCAACCCAGCAGAAAGATGATATTGAGCTGCTCTTAGATGGTGATAATCTTTCGGAGCATTCCCAGTCCCAAGAGAAACATACTGGCCCTGTATTCAACGATGAGCTTACACATTACCTCAATAGTGGTATAATTCTTCTATTCGAACATCAGTTAACTTGTTATTTCTAACCTTTCTTTACTAGGCACATTGAACAAAAATCCCTCTGACTTCTGGCGAGAGCATGAACATCAATATCCTACACTCGCAAGCATGGCACGTGATATATTTACCATCCCTGCTAGCGGTGCCGGTGTGGAGCGTCTCTTTAACTCTGCTCGTGACATCTGCCACTATCGACGGGGTCGTCTTAATGAGACTACTATACAAGATCTTATGATGTATCGCTGCATCTCTGAGTTTGATATTGATACAACAGATCTTGCAGGCGAATCTGATGAGGAGAGAGAGTATACAGCTGAAGAGCGGCAGCAAATAGCGCTACAAAGAGAGGCAAGACTAGGTCAATTTACCCCGGTTCCAATTAGCGATGATGAAGAGGATGAGGATGAAGACAAAGATGAAGTTGAAGGTGAAGATAAGAGTGAAGATAAGATACGTACGATGACCTTCTTTCCTTTTGATGCCAATGTACCAGCCGCTGCATCCCAACCTAGCCAGCGAGCTCTAGGAAAGAGACGAAAGAGTAGGGATTCCTCCGGAGAAGCAGAAGATGATACTGAACCTCCGCTACCCCCGTTACCACAGGATAAGGACGGGTATAGTCAATTACGGACCTCTGGAAGGGCAAGGAAACGCCCAAGGAATTTAGATGACTACGATGTAACATACGAATAAATTTGCATTTCCCATTTTCTATTGAATATCCATCCAGGATCTATAGATCCATCTAGAGTAGTATGGTAAGAGTAATACTTAAAAATACTAGAAAAAGCGCATAATTTATGCCAGTTCCAGAACTATAACTGTTTGCGCTGTTTACAGTCCCGTGGGAAGTCCCATACTCCCATGGGAGTCCCACGGCCTTTTTAGTCCCGCCCATGGGACTAAAGGTTAGTCCCAATTCCCGTCGACGGCGGGAAATCCCAGGTCCCACGGTGGGAGTCCCGTGGGAGATGTCAATGTCTAGACGTAGCCTCTGGCCTGCCCTGGGGTTTGACCTAGCTTAGTCATTATTTAGTAGTTAAGCTAGATATCTTAGATAAGTGGCCATACCGGCCACCCAATAGAAGGACATCCATCGCTTCCCACAGGTTATGACCCCTCTAAGCTCAAGGAATTCGACTTCTTGCTAGATCAAGATATGCAGAATCGATTCCTGAAGCCCTGAGCAACTTGCTATATCAATTCTCTGCACCCTAAACCCGTACCAGGGGGGTAGCACCAATTTCGTGGATTTACCCCTGAATAGGGACCATAAGATAGGCATCTTTTGCTAGAATGCCACCGAAAGCCTCACGAGGCAACAAATCAAACCCAGTGCCGTTTCAGATGTCAACGAGACGCCAGAATTACCAGCCGGAGACCCCCATATCTACCGACAACCAGATATCGAACGATTCAACAGACGAAGAACGATCCGAGGATCAACCATCTAACGACATGATGGAAGACATGCGGGCAGGGTTACTCCGTCAACTACGAGAGGAGATAGCCCAGCAGTTACGAGATGAGATTAGACGTGAAATGCGTGTAGAACAACAATCCCCTGCACAGCAATTACACCAAGAAATCGACCGAGATACCTCCTACGAACGATCTACAGAGATTCGACAGTTAGATCTGGTATACCGTGAGCAGGAACGTGTCCGGAAGTTAGCCAAATCAAAATTTGGAACCAGAAAACCAACTACTTTGAATGGAAGAGATAACTACACCACATGGCGCGATTCTATCCTTTTGGACGCCCATATGATCGAGGCAAAAGAAATCCTTGATCAATCTGAGCCACCCAATGGCAACAGCGAAATCGATATTGCTAAATGGCAAACGAAGAATGAGATCTTACACACTAGGATTCTCCAAACAATTGCATCCCACGTACGCGAGACGATTAGCTGGGAAGACTCAACGCTAGCAGCAGAGATATGGACCAGAATTTCAACGACCTATGGCCTATCTGCAGCTGAAGAACGCCTGATGACTGTCAAAGCCCTTTTAGACATTAATCCTCAAGGCATTTACCCAGCAATGATCCGTGACTTCCAGAGGATCGTAGCAAAGCTTGGCAGAATGAATCTAACTTTTGATGACATGATTCATGATATCTTTATCTGTTCCCTAGGTCAATGGAACCAGAACTTTGTTCAAACACAGCTAGACTAATTCTATTCCTGCGGCTGAGGACCGATAAAGAACCTGGACATAGCAACTCTTGCATACCAACTAGTTGCTAGAGCACCTTCAACTTCTAGCAATAAATATGTTCCTCAATACCCTCAAGAATTCAAGCTTGAGACAAAACTCCGAATGAGCCCTATTGAATCCAAGGATTTACCCCAAGCGAAACGTGATAGTCAAGCTCAAAGACCTGCACGTACAAAGACACGTTGTCACGCATGTGGTAAAGGACACCACAAGCCAGATGAATGTTGGACACTACACCCAGAAAAGGCTCCCAAACGCCCTGGATATTCAACATTAAGTACAACCAAAAGCGATGAAAAGAACCAAGCAATTAGCCAGGAACTAGTTTTACGAGACAATTGTCAAGCGAACTCAGTTACCATTACCCAGATTAAGGAACCCAAAGAACCTCGATGGCTCCTAGATACTGCTGCAGACTTCCACGTATCAAATCGATATGATATGTTCAGCAACCTCCGAAAATATGAAGCAGTAATCGATGATGCTGGTGGTCACACACACCAGATTACCGGAATCGGTACTATATCTGTTCATGGTATAGAAATTCCCAATGTTCGGTATACACCAACAATGAAGGTGAACCTGCTATCCTTCCGCCAGCTGGATAAGCAGAAATTTGAAATATCTCTACTCGGTGCAGTCAATGAGAAGCACTTCCTTATTAGAACACCTACAGGAGCGTCCCTCAGTGCTCACCCAGAGGAGAATACGGACCTTTACCAGGTCAAACCAATTGCGTGCGCAGTGAAGCCAAATCACTGTACGAAAGATGTGCACAAGAAAGGTCAAAAAGAAGACAATTTCGCTGCCTTACCTACAGCAACGATGGAGGAATGGCATCGACGTCTATCTCATATCCATTTTCGCGCGATTCTGAAACTTGCACAACAGAAGATCTTAAAGATTAAAGGCCCAAAAACCTTAGCTTTCTGTGATATCTGCAGACAAGCAAAACAGAGAAGACAGAGCTCCAAGAATCCTGCTTCACGTGCTACAAAGATTCTGGCACGAGTTCACATTGATATCGCAAGTGGTGGCGCCACATTAGACTGCCAAGATGAGGAAGCACCACCAGGTATCAAGAATATTCGCTATTTTATGCTGATTACTGATGATGCCACTAGATACCGATGGGTTTATACTCTTCGTACAAGGGATGAAGCCGTTCCCACTTTCCAGGGATGGCTCGAGCATATAAAGAATCAAGGATTTAGCTTACCAGCTTTTTTCCGAAGTCATCGCGAATTCATTACTGAAACAGTCAGAAAGATCTGCCAAACCTACGGCATTATTTGGGAACCTACAACAGCCGATTCTCCTTGGCAAGATGGCGTAAGCGAGCGTGGAATTCAAATAGTTTTACAGCGCACACGCACAGATCTATGTGATTCTGGACTACCACGTTGGCTCTGGCCACAAGCTCTGCAGACAGCTGTGTATCATCTAAACCGAACACCGACGAGAGTCCCACTGTACAATGACCGAAGGCCTATGGCACCAATCAGCGATCCTGATATTCAGCCATGTACGCACATTACACCATATTCAGCTTGGACAAATGGTACTGCTGATATTAAGCACCTTACCAAGTTCGGTTCACCTGCTTGGATGCACATTCATGGAGCTTCAAAGTCTGCAGGCAAGCCTACCAGCAAGCTCGACCCTCGTGCTAAGAAAGTCCATATCGTTGGATACCAAGGCTCCCATATCTACGTCGTCTGGGACCCTGAGATCAATCAGCTTCGCGAAACCAGCGATATCTCGATTAATGAGGAGTTCAGCCCTCTACCACAGAGATCTGAGACTACCGAACCGCTAGACGCCTCAAAACCTAGAGAAGACTTGCCTACAGAGGATGTTACACCTATTACCTCTAGAGATGAGTTCTATCAGCCAGCTAAAGGATTCGCTATCCTGAAATCAGCAGAATCACCTCTTCCTGAGCCAAGTTCGTACCGCGAGGCCATCCAAGGCTCCGAATCAAAGCAGTGGCTTGATGCAATGCAGGAAGAGATTGACACCTTAAAAAGGAAACATTGTTGGGACTTGATTAGGAAGTCCGACATGCCTGCCGGTACACGCGCCATACCAGGCAGATGGGTTTACAAGGAGAAGCTTAATCCTGATGATTCAATTCGTTACAAAGCACGATGGGTCGTTAGGGGAAATCTTCTTGACAAATCAACTTTTGAAGGGACAACATACGCTCCGGTTGTTGATCCTATTACCTCTCGTATTCTACTTGCGGTCAGCGCCCAGAAAGGCTGGCATATCATTCAAGCAGATGCAGTTCTTGCATTCCTGAATGCAAAGCTAAAAGGTCATCCAATCTACATGCATCAGCCAATCGGATTTACCGAAGGGGAACCAGGCACTCTAGTTTGCTCACTCCGTCAGTCCCTCTACGGCCTTACTCCATCAGCACGCCTGTGGTATGATGATCTACGAGCTTATCTCGAATCTATTGGATTCAGAGTTTCACCTCATGACTCAGGTCTATTCGTACATGCTACAAAGAAGCTATATATTACTACTCATGTTGATGACTTCATGATTATTGGAGAACATATTCAAGACACTACACAAGCTCTTGAAGACCTGAAATCTCGATTTGAGATTAAAGAAGTGCCTGAAATCAAGCGATATCTAGGCATGAATATCAAAATAACACCTACGGGTATTCAGCTGTCACAGGAAGACTATATCAACGAATTGGTTGATTCTTTCGGGCTCCACGATGCCCATCCAACTAAGTCACCTCTTGATCCTGGAACAGTTATCGATGATTCGCCAGATCCGGCGATCAATGTCAAGGAATTCCAGCGTGGCACAGGCAGCCTGCAATATCTCGCTATAAAGACTAGGCCAGATATCAGTCGAGCAGCTTGCTTCCTTGCAGAATTCAACGCAGCACCTACAATGAAATGCTGGGCAGCCCTTATGCATGTGATCAAGTATCTGAAGGGCACACGCACTCTCGGGATCAAATATCAACGTGATCCTACAGCTACAGTTGACACAAGGCCTCCAAATGCCTACAGTGACTCCGATTGGGGGGGTCCGCACACCAAAGCCCGCAGATCAGTGGGTGGACATGTTTTCAAGCTTGCAGGAGGACCGATTGCCTGGCAGGCAAAGCGCCAAACATGTGTAGCAACTAGCTCAAACGAAGCTGAATATGTTGCCGCGTCAGAGACTTCACGAGAGGCCTACTGGATCCGTGAAATCATGACAGATCTTCGATTATTCAACCAATCACCTGCACCTAGCATTCCGATGCACATGGATAATAAAGGAGCTATTGACCTCACTACCTCTGACATGCAGACCAAGCGGTCAAAAACATATTGATATCCGATATCATTACACGCGTGATATGATTGATCAAGGCATCATACAAGTCAAGCAGATTCCCACAGCCGATATGGTTGCAGTAGACTTCGGCAAAACCCATCGATGGGTCCAACATTTGGACCCATCGCCAAACCCATATGGGTTATGGGTTTTTTTAAAATGGTCAACCCATCCCGATGGGTACCCATGGGTCCAAAAAAAACCCATATTCTGCACAAATCTGAGACTTGGCATACATAATTCCGCTTACTTAGTAAATTTTCAGATTGTAATTTTGATATGTTTTCTCTTGCTTAGCATCTAATAGCCTTATAGCTATAATCTCTACTAGAAATCTATTTTTTCTTATTAGTAGAAAAATCTTTAAACCTTATTCCCTATTATTTCAGATGAAAAATTGAATTTTAGGTTGTGGTAGTATTCAGTCTGCAGTTTGTAAAGCTGTAGCCATTTTAATGGATGAAGATATATAGGTTATATATATATTACTCCAAAGGTAGTATACAATAAAATGGAACAACTCTTTGTAAAAACTCAAAGGACTTTTCTTTCGGCGAAGAACTACAATAAGCCAGGGGAAAACCTTCTAAAGGTAAGCTAATAGATAATAAAGTCTAATATTGTTTCTGTTTTAATGTAGTTGTGCTTTAATACTACTTTTTTTTGCCTGTTTATCTTTGAAATAAAGATAAAGGCAATTCTGGAGGTTTTCCTTCTGAATATTTTTGGCAGAGTAGAGGGGAATGGGTTGGGCATAGGCTGCGGCAGGTCGTACGACATCAACATTTTTTCAATATCGTAGTCGGCAACCGATACGATATCTAACAGACATCGGACGATATCGATGGATATCGTACAAATATCCGCACTAGCATAAAACTCGCTAATTTATCCTATCCTGAACAATCGGGTGTATGAAGCTGACAAATTATTATTTTACAACTGAATGTTTACATGTTTGGTTATGACAGTACTCATTCTTTATTTCTCTCACTTGTCATTGGAAATAACAAGATATAATATTGTATTTAGAAGCTAATATCATTTATGTAATAATATATATTTTACTTAGATAGCAAGCGTGTTATTGTCGCTTGTAATTTTACAATTATTAGTTAATGGGCGGTTGCTGGGTAGAAATATATATTTAATACACAGGCAATGTAGTACGCTTTCCTACAAAGCTTTAACATAGTATCCAAATATATAAATACTACAGTTTTAATATTCAAAATAATACCCACAGATTTGCGAGGGCTTTGTCTCATAGTAGAGTTATCTTATTTAGTATATCTACATATAAAAGTAAAGCGCAATTGATACTTGAAGTTTGCAGCTCGCGGACTTAAACATTTTCCTCAGTTCAAGCGATCGCGGGATAATCGTCCGATGTCGTCCGATATCGGTTGGATATTAGATAGATCAATTAACAAATATCCACTTCTGCTTATTTATACCCAATTAGTATTGAGTATTATCTTCAGCACGTTGAAATCACGCAAACACTTGCCCATACCCCCGTTTTATTTTATAGCTGAATTCCCTGTAAGGCTCCTAGGCTGCGGCAGCATCGGACGGATCGTACGATAATATCATATCGTATCGTATTGCAGCCGACATCGATATGACTACGATATTTAGATTTTCCGTCCGATACGACTACGATATTCAACTTAAGCTGTTGGATAATCGTCCGATATCCATCCGATAACAAATATTACAAACAGTCCAAGACTTCTAACCCGAACGAGTTGGCATAGGTTATGCATTTTCCACAGTATTTTTGGAGTATTTAATGTGTAATTGATTCCATATTTACTAGCGCGAATTAGTGTCCTACGACCTTTTCTGCTAATTAATATACTTTGTTACTCTTTATTACAATAACGAATATTCAATTATTTAAGATTATATTACAGGTTATCAAATTCAAATCCGTCTGGTTGCTTTGGTTTTTTCCGAATCCTCCCCGATCGCCCCTGCGTGTATTCTTCAGTTGGCATCTCAGGAAGCGGGAGATCATTATCACTATTTTCCTGAGGCTCAACAGTACTATGAGGCCGCTTGCGCCGTGGTTGCTTGCCCTGGGTTGTAACAAGTATAGGGATTGCCTGCTCAACTGCATGATCATTACCTAAGTCGTTATATAAATCGTCCGATATATCCTCGGCTTGGTAGCCCTCTTCTTCATTATCACTGATCGGCTCGATATCATTAAGCGACGGAGTTGGCTTCCATATCTGATCGAGTATAGCAATCTCACCGCTAGAGAGATACTCTTTGATCATCTCAAGTTCGATTTGTTGAAGCTCGAACTTTGATGCGAATAAATGAAGTATTAGAGATCTGATTGTTTCGGGTTTAAGCTGCCCCCGGCGATAGTGATAGACATCACGAGCACAGTTGAAGAGCCGCTTAACACCAGCACCACTAGCAGGTGTTGCTAGAATATCTCGTGCTATCGCTGCAAGCACTGGATACTCATGCTCATGCTCCTTCTAGAATACCCTTGGCTTGCCTTTAGTAAGACCTATTAGATAATTTAGCTAGAAAGCTTTATAATAAAGCAGGGGAGTATATAAACCCTTTGCAAGATACCGTGTAATTTCATCCTCCGGCCGGTCAACTTCACCTTGTAAAGTAGCGTGCAAGTCCATCATAAGATCAAGCTCCTCTTCGTCAGGTTCTTGAGTGATTTGGGCTTGAGAGGGCTCGTTTCGGGGGGTAATACGCTGTTGATATTGGTCGAATTCCTTCTGTAGTTTATCCCGATAGATCGGCATCTAATGAATATCTTCTCCCTTCTCGTTTTTCTCTTTCCAGTCATTGCCTTCAAAGAAACTTCGGTTCTTTGAAGGACACAGAATAGTTGTAATTGCATAGACTGTACCAAATGATTCGCTGTCGGTTGCTTTATAGTATTTTGAGAGTTCCTGTTTCGCTGCCTGTAATGCCTGAAGCATTCTCTTTTTCCAAGGGACAGTCTTGCGTTCTAGTAACTCCTTAATATCATTAAGATGGCCAAAGAGCTCATTATAGATAGTAAAGACAGAATGAACAGTAATATCTTGAGTCTTTGATAAGATCTTAGTGTAATGAAAGAAAGGTTTTGTGATCAAAAGAAGATACTCCACTTGGCGCCATTCCTCTGGATCGAGCTGAAATTGAACGTATTGGTGGGTTGAACAGTACTGGCTGAAAACTCGTTGTAGCCTCTTGGCACGTTCTAACATAAGGAAAGTAGAATTCCAGCGTGTGTGAACATCTTGGATAGGTAGAAGCTTTGGCTCTGTTGTTTGAAGCGCCCTGAAAGCCTCTCGGCGCTGAGGACTAGCGTTGAGGAATACAGCAAGCTCTCGAATCTAGAATATTTTAGTAATTATCACCCCGTGATATAATATGATACACTTACCTTCTTTAATGTAGCCACGATATTTCCTGAAGAGTGACACGGAGCAGACTGTAGCGACTTCGTACGTTCATCTGACCACTCTGATTCGGCCTCTGCATTCTTTGGGTTCGCTTTAATCTTTCCAAGGAGGTCCTTTAGGCTAAGCTGCATGACGTGCACAATACATGGCACCCGGAAGATAGAGGTATTGTAAAGAGCCTGGGACTGAACTATCTCTTGAACGCCTTCGATCATTGTGTTGTTGTCTGATGCATTATCAGTTGTGATTGATAATACTCGGTGGGTAATACTATGCTCCTGGAGGATTCGGATAACAGTCTCACTTAGCTGAGTCCCAGTAAGTGATCCCTGTATATGCTCAAATCCAAGAAGAACTTCACAGTAATTCCAGTCCTGGTCAAGAAAGTATCCAGTGATTGCCATAAATGCCTGACCAAAAGGAGAGGTCCAGCAATCTAGTGCAATAGTTCTAGTAATTCCCCTGAACCCCGGCCCATGACGTAAGCGCTTCCGGCCGCGGCGTCTGCGATCTGCTGCCAACCAGGGCGCTCTGCCCAGCATCCATCTGGCCCAAAGCAGTTTTCGTTCAGGTACACAATTCCCTTGCCTCGCTCATTGGCCATGGCAAGCACATCCTCGAGGCCAGAGCCTAGTCGCTCAAGCGACCGGAGACGATAACCCTGGATGACAGCATCGGCATCTTTCAGGAGATCACGCACTGTATTTTTGCCTTCTTCCGTATTCAGATCAACATGGAAAGTCTTCTTTCCGGCCGTCAGGATAAATTGGAGCATCTACGAAACAGGTGTCAGTGAGGGTCCTGTCAGCAAGAGAGGTTTCAAGGAGGGCGTCTTACAGAGATATCCATCATGTTTTGATGCTGCACTCGAGCCACCTCCGCACCGAGCGAGGTGAGAATCTGTCCAACGGCAGGGGCGGCAATGATTCGCGCGAGCTCCACTACTTTGATACCCGCCAGCGGGCGATGGTCATCAGTGTTCGGGAAGGGTACCGGGGGAAGCCTCGGAGTTTCCTTCTTCCTCTGGTAATCGAAGAGTGGGTGTCGGGCCAGAGCTTTACCCATGGTAGTTTGAAGCCACCCCGCTGGTGTGTAGCAAGTAACTCCACACAGGCCATGCAGCATGGCCCATGCTCGGTCATTAGCACATCAAGCTCCCTGGCCGAGTACTGAACGATACGGGACTTGATGAGTTCGTAAGCATCATCTTTGGAGGGCAGGACGGCATCCGGATCAAGGCCTAACAGTTTGAGGCCTGGGGCTGCATTAGTCGAGCCGTGCCACTGGTACCAGACATCCGGGTCTCGAGTGGGATAGATGGCCATCGCCCGATACCGAAGCGCTGTACCGATTGCCCCGTAGTCAAAATCGGGTGCCAGTTTGCTCAGTTGGCCCTCCGCAGTCATCCGCATAGGATCCTGCCCATCGATGGAAAAGGTCGCGATGGAGGCCAGATACAGGCCCGCTTGATCAGTGTTGACCGTCAACTTCGGGCGCCGTAGGCCCCGTAGTTCCAGGATCTCCTGGCCGATAATCCCGGCCATGGCATGGATGACTGCAGTGACGACCTGTGACTTGATCGGGCCAGGAATGAGAGGGTATTCATTTCTAATAAATGACACCGAGTCCATGTCTGGACCCGATTCCCTGTCCAATATGTTATATGCGCTCGATGAATGTAAGTTTATTTCTTGACCCTTCGAAATTATAGTCGTTGAATTCATCAGCCCGCCACGTAAACTTCACCGACGAATCCTTTCTCAAGCAGATACTCGGAGAACGTCGAACGGGTTGACGAGGAAAAAAAAATTGACATTCAGGAAAGCTATCCATTCAATATCCCACCCCGTAAACGCATTTTCGGTATACTGCCTGAAAGAAAGAGGAGACTCTAGGTGGGACAGAGTATTGAGCCGTGGGGAAGAGCTGTGCCACTGACCTAGTGTCTACGTGTCAAGTATAAAATAAGGCGGTGTGTCGAGATTCGATGCTATCTCTACCATCAACAGATACAGAGCCAACGCATCTCGAAGCGTGTATTATCAGATGTCACACCTCGGAGATGTTTCGATATATTGTATGACGTCACCGGCTGAGAACATAATTTGACAGACTCAACTCAATCAGGAACGACCTCGATTAAAGAATAGTAGGTACAGAGTCTGACAGCCCTGTATTTCAAATTATATTGGGGCTTCTGTATACCAGTTCCAAAACACACGACGCTAAAAGAACCGAGCGACAAAGAACTGCCGATCAATTGCCGTCTCCTGAGATACCGGCAAGACGGTGGAAAGAACATGCCCGGATGAACGAAATGTGAATCTCACATTCGATTCCATGTTTCCCAAAAATTGAACACAGTCGTTTCATCCATCAACGAATCCATAAAGTCCCCAATCAGCTCGTTCCCTTGCTCTGAACTGTTGATCGGGAAATAATTGTTATCTAAGGCAGTTGCCGGAAGCTGGTTAGTAGCCGCTGCATTCGCTGTCGACGCCTGGCCGCTTTGTTGACCAGTCAGGACCGGATCTGCCGCCTGGGCCGGAGTAAAAATCGGCGCCCGATAGGAAGGACACATCTGCTCCATGGCTTTGCGGAAGATTCCACGATATATGGAAGCAACCGTATAGACTTTTTGGAGTTCTTCCATGATAAGCATGCACATCTCGAGCTTGTGGAGCCTCAGGCGTTTAGCCAGAGCATCAGCGGACCGATAGAAAAGCAGATGGGTCTGCATCGCTGGAACCAGGAGCGAGGGCCTGGGATCCATCGTCAGATATCAGATATTGTAATTGCCAGTGTATATGATCGGCTGCAAGGGAGCAAGCTACACGATGGGCGACAAAAGATAAGAGCTCTCAAACACTTACGTCATAGGCCCCGCGTATTCAAGAAGGTTATCTTCAGCCAGAGCGTTAATAATGTCGTTTGTTTTGGAAGCTGCATCACCAGCCTTGAGACGCATCCGGTGTTGCCAGTCTCTTTCGGCAACAGGATCAACACCGATGGGGGACTCAGTCCCATACGGCCGGTAGAAAGCAATGAGCAGTGCCCTACCAGTGTCAATCAGCTGCTAGTACAGTGGCTTTCGCGAAAGAAGAGTTTGGATTTACTGGTAGTGCAAATGCACGTGCAATGAATGAAATCGCGCTAGATCGGTGAGACCAGATTCGTACTGATCAGGTAACGTGCATCGTAATATCTCCGTTTCAAGAGATTCGAATTGCTGAATCGTGGGCCGCCCTTTGACGGTCTGATAGTTCATCGTGATAACAGCACCCAATTGCTTGCTCAAGGTAATCAGCGTCACCCAGTACGAGGCCAGTCCGAGCAAGCCAGCCGGTAAAAAACTGGCCAATGTGCTTTCAGGAAGCCCAGCCACATCAGCGAGCAAGTCAGTGGCGAAAGGCATTGGCGTGTCACAGTCATTAAGATCAATGCGTAATGGCCTGCCAAAGCTCAGGCCAAGCCAACGATCCCGGTAGAATGAGCTCCACCACAAACGACGCCAGAGGGATCGTTGTCGATCGGTGAGGTTAGAATTCACCTTGGAAGAGTCTGGGTTGCGATGTAGACCCAGCATCTGACAAAGGTTGATCGCGGTTCCAGTCCAGTACCAGGGCTGCATATGTTCATCAAGCTCTGAGATCCAGAATCCCATCAGTAGAGAAGATTGGAGAAGAACGACTTTGTCCACTCCCTCGCTGATAGCATACATGCACTGGTATCGGGCACAGTTAGCGTGCCTACTGCAGGCTCTGACGTCGACACCCTAGCTTCAATTATCGGAGCCCTGGAATCCTACTCACCTTGGCACGTGAATACAGAGTGGCTTTCATTTCTTTTCGAGACTTATATCCCTCTTGTTCGTAGACATCGGGCGAGACAAACTGCGGTTTTTGTCAGCCATCCGGCATGGGCACACCCACCAGGAGATTCTTACATTGACGGCAACGAAGAATATACTCCAGAGAAGGAGGAGGTTGTAATCATGAAGTCCGCCATTGTATTGAGCTTCCAAGATACTATCGACTTCAATGACGGGCATTATCGGATGGACGTGGTGGAGGTATGCTCGGAGAAGGCTTTCGCAGCTCTTTGTCCCGGGAAGTGTGAGCACGCCTTTCGCCCGAAGATAGTTCCGATCCGCATCGGAGAGAGGAGCCCGGGCGCGCGACGGGATGAGCAAGTGCCTGGGCAATGATGTCCCCGGCGAACAAATATCCAAAGCGTATGTGGGCCCCGTCTGGCCTCCTGTGAGAGGGATCAGCACGCATCATTCAATAGCCACCGAGTCAAGAAATACCACGCGACTCCACCTACCGGTGTAAAAAGGTATATGACTGTTTTCTTGAGGCTGTCCAAGGGCTGCTGTTGCAATCTCCACTCCACTTTGCTCTTCATTTTCGATATCGCCGTCAGCTTCGACTCTTATAGCCGTATCTCCGACGTCTCGGGATTGATTTTGTTCAAACGACGTTCCACCGTCCATTCCATCACCGTTTCCTCTATCCCCTTCAAAATCGGTTTCGTGGGTCTGATAGGCTGAGTGCGGGACTGTCCCTGTGTCATATCGCTCGTTATGACTGTGTGAGATCTCTCCACTAGGATTCGATTCATGATCCGAAGCTCGATTTTCAGCGGAATCCGAGGCCGGCATGTGATCTGGATCACCGCCCTGAGCAGCCTGGCGTCGGGCTTTTTGGGTTCTGCAGCCGAAGAGTCTTAGAATCACAGCTCATGGACTTTTTCAATGTCCATCCTCACCTTTTTCGCTGCTTTGGGACAATGATGCATTCAGCACGGTCTTGAGTACAACCGATGCAAGGCTTGCCCGTGACGGCCAAGCTGCACCTAACCTTGCGTTGACGGCAGGCTTGACAAGCAATGGCGGAGCGGTAATTGCGGGTCGGCGTCCTAGGGTTATTCGCTGGTGTGGCCGACATTCTGCCCACTTTCGTTTGGTTTCGTCGTCGAGAAAGTCGAACTTCCGAGGGATGTTGGAACAGCGAGGTTTTTGGGTGAGCGGCCAAGCTATCAGGCCTGTCAATCCGATTGGACGGGATCCGTCAGATGACCAGGTCTGACATAATCATATGCGAAAAACAGGGAATTGCTAAGGACACCCCATCTTTTTACTAGATAAGGACACAACAGCTTTTTGCTATTCTAGTCGTATAATCCACGCTTTCCTGTATTATATGGCCCGCTATAGCATGACTCCTAACCATGTTCCAGAACTGCCTAGGCTGACGTATCTTAACTCTTAAAATCTGGATATCATTGCTCTAACAGATAATGTTATTAATATAACGGCGGAGTCTTTCGACATCGAACCGATGGTAGATGTTAGAATTAATAGGGCCCTTATTAGCCGCGTCTGATAACGCAAGACACGGGTTTATTCTACTGGTATGACGCCGAATGGTTTTATATTATCGAATATCAGCCGGAACATCCTGTAGATGATTTAGGATCTGTAGTCTCGTTGTTGTCGCTCACAGCCGTATCTTGTGCGTAAAACGTTTAAAGTGCTCTGCAGATAATAGGGATTGGAACTGCCTACATACGTCTAACTAGGCCGACTCACCATAGACGAGCTCTGTGCTTGTGCGATCGAAATCAAGTATATCAATCATTACCACTAAGTTGCGCAGTGTAACACTCGTGATTATATTAACTTGATCAACAAATCATCGGTCAGGAAAAACCAGAGGAAATAGTCTGAAAATATTTGTAGAAGCTCGCGCTGAGTGTTCGAGTAGTAACGGGTAGCGAGATAGCTATATTAAGAGCGCTTTATGCGTTCTCGGTAGGCATAACTGGCAAATAGGCCGTGTCTTTCTGCCTAGGCAATTATTTGCATCCAACAACCTCTGTATCTGGTGAACAGGCCCCAGGCCATGGAATACTGAAGGCGGGAATGCGCAGCGAGGTCAGTTGATCCTCAAGGGCCATCGTTTTCATCGCAGATCTTTTGGAATCCGAGATCTTAATCGGAGTGTAATAACCCGAGGCGACCGATTAAAGTGTTATGGAGAGAGTATTAATATATGTTTAGACATATCCCTAGCGCCAGTTCCTTGTTATTCAGCCGCCGTCTGTACAACGAACCCCCTACCTATTCCTTGCTCTCAATTGTGCAAAACGTTAGTAGATAATAGAAGCTGCAACCTCTAAACTTTCTTATCACTGCAAATGAACAATTCAGGAAAGCAGTGGGTATCTGAGCGCTATGGTTACAGTGTATTAGCATTCCTGTTCAATCTACTCTAATACCACATTACGGAGAGCACATAAGAAATGATGTACTTTGTCTTGGCGCCTTACCTACCGGAGAAAATCCGCCATACGGAGTTCTCCGGAGCACTTCGTACGTACTCCGTAAGAGGTAGATACGGCGGGGTCTACCTACCTAGGCAAGGGGATCGCACTTGGTCCCTCCGAAGGGGCCAACTTTTACCCCAATGTACGGGCTGAAAACGAGCGAAAATATAAAAGGAAAGCAAGAAAGTGTGCTCTACGGGGGACTGGTATGACATCATCTGTACAAGATGGCCAAAATCGCGCCCAGCAGTTGAATACAGAATGAGTAATCTGAGAAATCTATCAGCGTACCTTGTCAACAGGCTCCGCGCCGTAGTGGTTATTAAACAGTTGGATATACAATTCGAGATTGCCCTAGTAAATATATAACATTTTATATATTTATTTAATCAAATTCAATGAAGTTGCTTGTTGAATAGCTCCAAATAGTGGTGGCCATGGCGAAGGATTCGCGGTGCCGGCTTAGGTAGTGCCACAACACCCTAGGCCACCTTCGGTGGCGATATCCAAGGGATAGACCGAGGTGCAAACCCATCTTCGGTCACCCCATTGCCAAAACTGGCATATTTCTGTGTCCAATCTTCGAAAACGAGATCGAAATCCTCCCAGCGAACGATTTCAGTGGCAGCGTAGTAGTGATGGACTGTACCCGGCCATGGAACCACTATCCGGCCCTTGTCATTCTTGTCTATTGATGAATGAGCAAATACCTCTCCCGCTTAGAGGGTGAAAGGGGTGGCAGCAAAGCTTACACCATGATTTGCAAGGATCGGACCACGACATCTCAGGCATACGGGATTGGACCCAACGGATAAATTGACTTTGCGCCTCGGGCTTAACACTGACTGAACGAAGACGGTCCTTCTGCAGCCGTATCAGAACTCGGACGACATAGTCAGACGTCCGCTCAATGCCCGGAATAGAAGATCCATTGACTGGGCAATGAGGTGTTTGAAAGGCTGTGAGTGAGTTATCTGAGCCAAATGCTTCTGCCAGGAATCCCACGTACGGCAGGGAACGCACCAAAAAGGTTAGGAAATTGAGCTATCATCGCTGCCATGTAGCTCTCGCAGTCGTTTTGTGAGCCCCAGAGATCATCCAAAGTAATCCCATGCTGTCCAACGATTGATAGGCGAGGGGTATAAGGCTTGAAGCCGCCCGTGGCGCAGACTACAATATCGCAGTCATACTCTTTTCCGCTCGCTGTCCGTACACCTCTCTCCATCAAGCCGGAAACAGGTTCGGGATTGAGACACACATGTGGCTGCTGCAAAGCATTGATGTAAGTTTCTCCGGGGGTCCATCGTCGGCAAGTGGGGGCGAAGTCTGGTTGTAGCATTTTCCGTATCTCAAGATCGTTCACCCTGGTATTAGTATAGGAAAGTGCTTGTGATCGTAGTTCTTGCTGCGCAGGGGCATTATTCCAAAGCGGGCGAAAGCCTGAAGCCATCTGCCGTTCGAGCCGCGTGCGAAACACATTGTAAAACTCCGAATCTGTCCGGAATTTGTATTTCTCTTCTTCTGTGACTGATAATATGTGAATAAGGGAGGGACTAAATGATTAGGCTTTCACATACAGTCTCGGTTATCGCCAAATGGCTCTGGACCAGCCCAAGTTGGACTTCGGCAAAAGCTGAATATCTGCGCGGCTTCTGGCCCGTTTGTCCTTTCTTAGCATCTCCGTATCCAAATATCGGGTTTTGGGCAGGGCTCACCTGATTGCAAGGCGCCAACACATTGCATCCCACTGGAGCCATTGCCTAGAACAGCAATTCGTTTCCCGGCTACCTCCAGGTCTTCGGGCCATCTTGCTGTATGAATGACATGGCCAGAAAATGTTTCTTGTCCCTCAAAGCTAGGAATTTGGAAATCATTCAACCGTCCTACGGCATATATCAACACTTCTGCCTCGACGATGGTTTCTTCTTGCGTTATCTCGTGTTTGAAGATCGTAGTCCAAAGAGACCTTGTCTCATTCCAGATCGCAGACATACATCTTTGGTGGTACCGGATATACTTTCCTAGGTCGTGTTCTGCAACTACCAAATTCAGGTAAGCACGTATTTCGCGCGCTGGGGCATAAACTGTGGACCAGCAGGGATTGGGCGCCCAGCTGTACTGATATGCATGAGCTGGGATATCACATGCGCAGCTAGGAGAGCGTCAGTATCATATTAAGGCCCTTGAAATGTTGCCAGATGGTCATTGTACCCTGGGTAACGGTTTTCAAACCAAGTGCCACCAGGTACGTGGTCACCTTTACTGATGATTATTCTCGCGGCTCGTGGAGCTACGCAATGAAATGGAAGTCCGAAGCACTGCCGAAATTCCAGCTCTTTGAAGCGTGGGTACGACGACAATTCGGGAC
>JAPDKQ010000211.1:0-19968 GCA_027569665.1 Aspergillus bridgeri | reverse complement strand
TAAAGAGGGGGTGCAGCCCTAGGAACTAATTGAGGCCAGAGGCCGAAACCTCTGGCCAGCAAAACATGGTCTGTCATAGCTAGATAGCTCGGTGCGGACAATAAACTTGATTAAATAATAATAATAACAAGAAAGACGGAGATCTACTACTATAATTATATAAATTATATTACAGATCTTACCCCCGGTATCTTAATATAGAATTATTTACTAGAGAAGATAAATGTAATTATAAATTATTTAAGTTAAATATATATATGAAACTGGTTATCGACAGAGAATATTATCTATCTAAACTAGAATAGGTTTTCTATATTTATAGTTATTTATATAGAAGAGCGGCTTAATAGATACTCTTTTAAATAGAAGTTTAGAACCCCAGGGTAGTTATACTAGAAAAAATATTTATAATAATAAATAAAGCGTTTAGAGATCCAGATATACGATAAAAGATTCTTAATCGAGTAAATATGATAAAGTAGGGAAGGATAAAACTAGAAGAGTTCTTAAATAATTTTAATAAAGCTTTATTATAAATAGAAGATTATAGTTAATCGAACAAATAGAAGAAAGTTATATTAAATATAATAGTTAATTAGAATCTAATTAAAAGACTTATAAGAATTCTTTAAGAATTTATATATAAAGATTACTATAACTAGCTATACCGCGTGAATTATAACCTTATAAAAGTATTCTTAATTAAGAAGAATATCTTCCGGAATATCTTATCTCGTTAGAAGCATAGCCCTAAATGTTATGGGACTGGCCCCAGGCAGATAAGCTCTGCCTTAGGCACCCATGGTGCCTGAGGCCTCGCGGTTATTTAGCTACTAGCGTTAGCGTACCACATAATAAAAGGACCTTGTACGGACACGAGGAATAGTTTTCCAGCTATTCCTCCTTGTCCATAGGCATGTTTAGAATAGTAGCTTCTTCTCGTCCTATAATATTAGGAATAGCTAATTAATATAAAAAGTCCTAGATAGAGCCCGACTAGGCGTACGAAGAAAGAAGAACGATAATAGAATAATAGATAGATTTAGAAGGACTGCGGTCGACCGTAATATCTAACTTTTATTATAAGAATTAATGAACCTTCGTACGGAGATGGCGAAATAGAAATTAAACTTTAAAGAGTAACTAAATAAATTATAAAATAGTAGCGTAATCCCTGCTATAAATAACGAGAAGGACGGAGGCCTATTACCGCGACCGTACGAATCATATCATAAATCTCGCCCCCGGTATCCTGATATGGAACTATTTACTAGAGAAGATAAATATAATTATAAACTATTTAAGTTAAATATACGTATAAAACTAGTTATTAATAAAGAATATTACCCATCTAGATCAGAACAGGTTTTCTATGTTTATAGTTATTTACGTAAAAGAGCCGCTTAACGGATATTTCCTTGGGTAGAAGCTTAAGACTTTAAGATAATTATACTAAAAAAAATATTTATAATAATAGATAAAGCGTTTGAAGACCTGGATGTACGATAAAAAGTTCTTAATTAGATAAATATAATAAAATAGAGAAGGATAAAACTAGAAGAGTTTTTAAATAACTTTAATAAAGCCCTACTATAAGTAGAAGATTATAGTTAGTCGGATGAATAGAAGAAAGTTATATTAAATATAGCGGTTAACTAGAATCTAATTAAAAGACTTATAGGAATTCCCTAAGAATTTATATATAAAGATTACTATAACTAGCTGCGTCGCGTGGATTATAATCTTATAAGAATATCTTTAATTAAGAAAAATATTTCTTAGAATATCCTACCTTGTCGGAAGCACAGCCCTAAACTAATAAACTAGATATCTATCTAAGTTACTATTATCTAATAGGAACAGTATTAATTACATACGAAGACTAGTAAAGCTTAAAAAGAAGTAAGATAGATATCGTCTATTAAGATATAAAGAAGATAAGAAAAAAAGAGTTACTTCCACTGCGGATAAAATAACTATTTTACTAAAGACTATTCTCTTAAATCCGTCGTACGACCGATAAAGATAATATTTATAAATACTATTTATTAAAAACAGGATAAATAAGATATTTTCTTAGACGAGAGCTCGAGCTCGGGAAAAGAATAAGTCTAATATAAAGTTATATATATAAATAGAAACTATCTACCGGAATAAAAAAGGATTAAAAAAATTTTAAAAGAAAATATATAATTTTATTTCTCTTCTTAATAGAGATTATTTTAGATTTAATAGTGACGGCTCGTATACTAGTTAATCTAGGATATCTTATTTATAATATTATAAGCGAAACGTTTGTATAGAAGAATAGTTTTATTATTATTAATATTTCTCCTAGACTAGTAAAGGGCGTTTTAGATAAAAATTTTTTAATTTATTCTATTATACGGGTAAGAATGGATATTAAATTATATAATAAAAAAGATATCTATTTTTATATAATGCCTGATAATTTAGGATATAATCTTATCCTAGGTAAGAGCTAGCTAACTCGTTATAATAGGGTCCTAGAATCTAGATAAGAACGGTTATTCCTCTATATAACTAGAATAAGGCTGAAGAATCTATCATATTTATAATATACGAAGCTAGATGTCTAGCTAATATCCGGATCCGAATTTAAGAAATACCTATAGAAGAAGAAGAAGAAGAGTATAAAAATATTTATAATCTCGCTGGCGGATATTTAAAAAGCTTTATAAATTAAGAAAATTATAGACTCTTATACGCTATTTTCTAATAGTTATAAGGACTTCCTATTACTGTTCTAGTTAGAGAATGCGGAGAAACTCCCCCTATATAAGGAAAAGGGAATTAATCACGAGATCGAGCTCGTATAATAAAAGAAGAAAGAATCTAAAGTTCTATAAAGCTTTCTATATAATATATCTTAAAAGAAACTAACTATCCTACGCTTAGAGCTTACTAAACTATTAGAAAAAAATTTTATCTAAATAAATTATTCTCTCGCGGTAGTCTCTATACTCTTTATATAAAAGCCAGGAGAGGGACTCTGATTTTATATAGATTATCAGGTTTTTAACGCGATTACTAAAAAGGATTAATATCTATTATCCCTGATTTACAAAATATTGAACTAGATTAGAAGAGTAAAATAATTTACTAAACTAGATATCTTCTTAGTCTTCTATAAAATCTGTATCGTGGAAGGATAAGAATAGATAACTATTTTTTATATAAGATATAGATTATATAAATAATTAGTAATATCTTTTAGATTAGTAAATATATCTTTAACCTTCTAAAAGTATATTAATTAGACACTACGCGAATATTTTAATAAATTCTATTTAATATATATTAATAATATGCTAGTATATATAGATAGGAATATTAAATAATACCGCGAGCACGTATAAAAGATATTATAAAAGTTAAAGAACGCAGGACTATTTCTAGATATTAAGAAGTATGAGTTTAAATAAAAAAAGACTCTTTATCTCGGATTCGTTATACGAGCGGGAGAGGGTATTAAAATAGACTCTAAGAAAATTAAAGTAATTACTTTATAAGAAAGTTCTAAAATAATTAAAAATATATAAGATTTTCTAGGATTCGCGAATTTTTACTAATAATTTATTCCGAAGTTTTTAGAAATCGTACGCCCTCTTATAAATTTAATTAAAAAGGATTAATCTTTTTTCTAGATCCTAAAGTGCGAGATAAGCTTCTAATTTTTAAAAAAGAAATTCGTGATTAAACTAGTACTCTGTCTCTTTAATTCGGAGTATATAATAATTATAGAAACCGACTCTTCCGGTTATAATATAGAAGATACGCTATTCTAGATAAATATAAATAACGACCTGCGTCCTTATATATATTTCTCTAAATAGAACGTTCCGGCGGAATATAACTATAAGATCTATAATAAGAAACTTCTAGCGGTCGTATACTACCTTAAAGTATAGGATATCGAGTTATACTCTATACTAGAGTTTAAAATAATAATAAATTATAAAAACTTATAATATTTCTTTAAGTCACGCAAGTTAACTAAAAAATATATATAATAGAGTTTATTCTTAAGTAGATTTAACTTTAAACTAGTCTATTAGAAAGGAACGGAGAATTAAAAAGCGAATATTCTCTCTTAATACGAATAGAATATATCTAATAATAATAACTCCCGAGTTTCCTTTTATATAATATAGATTTTCCACGAGATACTAGATGGGAAGAGGAAGCTTAAGATAAATATACTTAAGATAGTATTAGTATAGATTCTATACGAGTTAGACTCCCGGACTCTAGCAGACTAAGAGCTAAAAGACTATTTAGTTAATAACTAGATATAGGCTCTTATAGCAGACCTAGACTATTAGATTCTAAAGAAACTCGTATAGTAGAATAGCCAGAAGTTTCCTCTATAACTAGGCCTGAAAGTATCCCCTAGCGAATACATGACGGATAAGGAATACGTACAGTTCTAAGAACGCTAATAGATATCTTAGTATAAATCCCTTCATACGCGGCTAATCTAGATAAATCATAACCTGTTAATCGCGGGATATCCTGGCCGTAAACAGATTTATCTAAATCTTAATAGATAATATTACTGGCCGAACATGTCCCGCGATATCAGATAGTATATATAGAACTATAATATTTATAGCCGTATAAAACCGTGGCGCGAATAGAAGTATAGATTATTAAAACCATTTCTCGCGCCAGACTAACTATGGTAAGATATAATTATGGATTTTATTACGGACTTACTAGAGAATAAGTCTTATATAAATCTTCTAGTAATCATTAATCGGCTCACGAAAGGAATCATATTATATATAATAAAAAAGATCATATCCGAAGTAACAGTAAAAATATTAATAAAAATAATTATTAAATAATATAGCTTTTTAAAAACTATTATTTTAGATCGGGGCGCGCAGTTCACTAGTTATACGTAAAAGAGGGTGTGCGACCTACTAAAGATAGTTAAAAAACTATTAATCGCCTACTATTCCTAGATAAATAGGACCACTAAACAGGCAAATAGTATTATTAAGGCTTATCTACGGACATACGTTAACTATAATTAAGAGAACTAGGTAGAACTATTACCTCTAGCAGAGCTAGCTATTAGCGTTTATATAAACGCGACTACTAGATTCTTATCTTTCTTCCTAAGTTATGGCTACGAACTAGATCTAATCTATATAAAGGCTGCTAAAAGCTTAAATCCTGATATCACAGCCTTAAGCCTAGTTAGATAAGGGGATACTATCATACGGAAGATCTAAGACGCGTTAAATAAGACTTAGGCTGCTATTATCTACGTCTAGTAGAATATAGAAAAACAAGCGAATAAGTCCCGCTAAGTAGCCCTATTATATAAGATAAATAATAAGATCTGGCTAAATCTAAAGAATATTCGTACGGAACGCCCTAATAAGAAACTAGATTAGAAAAACGCGAAGTACATGATTATTTAACTAGTAGGCTCTTATACCGTACGACTAGATATATTAGAAGAAATCTACCTAATATTCTATATTAATCTACTTCGTCCAGCATCGAGTAACCTACTCCCGTCCCAGGAACTAGACGATACGTAACCAGGATCTATTTTAGTAGATAGCGAGCCGGAATACGCTATCGAAAAGATTCTAGATAAATAATATATAAAAAAAGAAAAAAAAGACTAGCTATAATATCTAGTAAAATAGACCGGATATGCTAAGCCTATCTAGGAACTAGTAACTATAATAGATAATACTAAAGCGGCGACACGATAGTAATATTAATTTTAATATAACTCTAACTAGCCGTTATATAATCTACTACTACCTATTTCTAAATAAAGAAAAGAAAAAAACTATTCTTAATTTAAACTAACTAATAGAAGACTTGTTTAACCCTAATATTTTACAAATTATAGAAATAGTAAAGAAATCTTTCTAGCTTAAGAAATTATTATATATTCTACTAGTTCTCTAATTCTTTAATAATATTATAAGAAAGGGCGGCGGCAGCCATGGACTTATACTTATCTTTATCTGGAATATAATAATCACAGCGCGCTGTATAGTCACGGAACTTATAGCCGGTATAAGCTTTCCCCTACCAGCCGGGGAGTTATATAGTATAGTGAAACTTTAGCCGGTTATTATATTAATAAAGAATCTATATTACGAGATTACAGGACGTAATAAGGAAGACGTTTATATAGAATAGACGGCCGGTATATATCTATTATATTATTAATATATCGTACGGTAATTTTATCTCTTTTCTTTTATCTATTATACGTTTAAAGTACTCGCATATATTTTAAATTTATAGTAAGGGAAGCGCCACACACGACGCTAGTTTTTAATATAACAGAATTATAGTAAAGTCTTATTTTTATAAGTAGTTAATTATACGGTATCCCAGCGCTTAGGAAGACTAGTACATAAGTTATAAATAATTTCCGTAAGAATAGAAAATAGGAAAATATTTTAATTTTTATCGCCGATAGTAATAATAGAAGAATTATAATAAATAGAAATAAGGATATAATCGAGAAAATCAGATAACTCTTTTTCGCTACCCTAATTAGTAGATATAATAATAATAAAAGAGAAGATAAGGGTGATTATATAAGTAAACGGAGCATATCTCTTATAGCGAAGAAAGAAGAAAAAGAGAAAAGAAAAATAAAAAAAAAAAAAAAAGAAGAAGGAAAATAATAGAAGGAAAGAAATCTTTTTCTATATATATTTTCGTGCAGTATATATAATACTAGTAAACTAGTCTGGTCTCTCTCTTAGTATCTGTCGTGTGATTTATACGATAAAGACCCTCCTCCTAACAGATATGGTAACTATTTACTACCAGAAGATACCTACCCCGTACGAAGGGACGAAAAGGGGGGGGGGGGGGGGGGCTATTGTTATTAGACTTCCGCACAACCCAACCTAACCCGGACCCAACCCGGACCCAACCCGGGCTGGGTTGGGTTTTGGGTCGAAGACTCCGACCCAGCGTTGGGTCCGGGTTGGAGTTGGGTAACCCAGCCTGGGTCCGGGGCCCTAGCTTGGGTTACAAACAATGCAAACATAAATTATGCAAAAATACACATGTTTTAGAGTTGTTTTTACTATATTATCTGTAGTAATATTAGTATCTAAGTTATATTATATAGTTATAATAATATATTAATCCATTATATTAATTAAAATATATAAAAAAATGATATTATTAATATTTAGTAAAATACATAGTATATAGAAAAAATAGTGCGTCTATACTCTATAAATTATATATATCTTTAAGATCACGATAAAAATATTCCTAACTTTCCTAATTTAGAATTTATTATAATGTTTATATAATTAGACTTCCGCACAACCCAACATAACCCGGACCCAACCCGGACCCAACCCGGGCTGGGTTAGGTTTTGGGTCGAAGACTCCAACCCAGCATTGGGTCCGGGTTGGAGTTGGGTGACCCAGCCTGGGTCCGGGGCCCCAACTTGGGTTACAAACATAATATATATACTAAGGCCCGTGACTATATACATTATGCATTTTTTATCTATAATATTTAGTATTTTCTTTATAACTAAATCAGGAGGAAGCAAGAACAAGAAAGACTAAGATATATTAAAAAATTAGAAAGCGAAATATAATATATTTTTATCTATAGCCGAAATCTAATTAATAATATTTAAAGATATTATTATTATAGTTCTTACGCTTCCTTTCTAATACCCGTATCTAGATATTATTCTTAGATAATAGTATTTGGGCTTCATCTATCTCGTGTACCTTATCTATCTTATTTAGTCCTATCTTATTATTAATTATAATATCCTACTCCTTAGTATTACTAATTAGATTTAGATTTATCTTAACTTTATTAAATATTTTATCTTTTTTCTCTTTTATAGATTCCATTTTCTTATAAGAGAAGAACTTCTTAAGAAGCTTCGCCTTTTACTCTTCTATATTAAATCTTAATATATAAAAAAATATCATTAATTCTTTAATTATTTACGATTTCATTCTCCTTTAACGATAATAATAGATATCCTAAGTAATATTAAAAAGCCGTTTAACTTCTATACTTATTATAGAGAAGAAGAGTACATCCCACGTAAGAGTAGTAATTACTAAAAAATAAGTTTAGTACTCTCTCTAGAACGTAAGAGGTATAATAGGAATAGTATCTATTATCTAGTTAGTATATTTTAGTAAAGGCTTAGTTTAAACGCACCACTATTAAGGTATTAAGTTATTTTATTAATTACTATATTTAGTGGTACCTTATTCTTATCTAATATCTTATTAAGTTTTGAGCTTAGCTGAGCTATTAAATAAGACCCGTTCAAAGACTGGTTAAAAGTTAAAAATTATTTTTAATATAGAATAAGAG
This sequence comes from Aspergillus bridgeri, assembly GCA_027569665.1. Taxonomy (NCBI): domain Eukaryota; kingdom Fungi; phylum Ascomycota; class Eurotiomycetes; order Eurotiales; family Aspergillaceae; genus Aspergillus; species Aspergillus bridgeri. Next base: position 11,585 of record JAPDKQ010000211.1, on the reverse strand, counting down.
CCTGTTAAAAGGACTTATAATAGATATCACGCTATTTCTGATCCTAATCCTTTATAAGAAAGAATTTAAACTTATTTACTAGTACTAGTATTATGCTAATTATATAGATATACCTTTAGATATAATTAATTTAAAAATAATACTTATCAAGCTTTATCCGACTAGTCTCTAATATATAAAGTATTTATTACTTCTATAAAGCGTGTTTTTATTATAATTATTTTATTAACTGCTTAAGATGCTCGAAGAGTTTATTATAAATCTTAAATATATAATATATTATAACGTCTCGGGTCTTTAATAATTAGATTATATAATTAAAGAATAGCTTAATAATATAAAGAAGATAGTTAATCTAGCGCTACTCCTTATCCTAAAATAATATCTCTTTATAGTTATACTCCGCATAAAATAGTATAAAGATATTATATAGACGCTTTACCCGATAAAGTATTAGAAAGATTAAATTCTATCGAGTTCTTATATCTTAAATAAATACTAGCTTTATACTTAATATTTAAAGATTATAAAATATCTTTTAATACTAAGGACTTGCGTTTATATAGATTATAAGATAGCGGACCTTATTTAAGATATAAAATATCTCTTATCCTTAATACTACGCGTTTATTTAAGCTAGTCTTAATTACTTCTCTGTCTATTTTATTATAGTAGATTTATTTAGTAGAACTATCTTAATGCGATCAAGAAGCTGGTTAAGGCTAAATTAAATAATATAAGTAAGATATAAAATCCGGATAATAATAATATCGTCTAATAGAGTTTATTATAGAGAATTTACTAAGATCTTATTATTAAATGTATTATCCGTTATTAATCTAAATACTCGTAATTCAAGGTTATACTCTATAAGAGTTTAAAAAATAATACTACTTAGATTTATACCAGTATATATCCTGTATAGAGGCTTAAATCTAAATAATATCTTACGATAGACTTAATTAATATTAATAAAATAGCCTATAATTACTATAAATGTTTATAAGAATAAAGACGTCCAGTAATCTAGTATAATTAATATCTTTAAGCTAGTAGATAATATTCGAAGGATATACTCTTACCGGTCTTGAATAAGGCTATTTAGTTAATAACGGATTATATTCGCAGAGAGGATTATTAGTAGTAATAGAATATAGCGAGCCCGAGAAATAAGTTGTTAAAATATTAAATATTTAATAAGATAAAATAAAAGTTGATTAAGTATAAGAAACTATATAATATCTTCTTTTTAAACTTCTTATAAAAAAGATATATTAGTAGATGATTCTCCCTAATATTAATATATAAAATAAGTTAGTAAAGTAATTATAGCCAGGAGTAGGCCTTTATAAAAAAACCTATAGAAGTAAAGGAATATATACTATTCTTTAAAAATCTAGTTATTTCTTCTCTTTTCCCTCGCTTATTTTTTAAATATCTAGCTGTCTTAAGGTACTTCTGTATTATTAATATACCATAATATTATATCTTACTCTTTATCTTTCCATTAATAGTATAGAGATACTTAAGAATCGCTCTATAATATTAATATATGACCTTTAGCGCACCATCCATACTATAAATAATTTAATAATAGTAGTTCTAAATTTCTATATATTATATTAACTCCTAGTTAATCTTACTCTTTTTTCCGAAATCAGTCTAGAGCCACCAGTCCACCCAGTCATTATACGCTATTCTATTATAAAAAAGAAAGTCCTTCCTTTAATCAAGTCTAACACGTATAAAAAAAGAAGGGACTACTAGAGGAATATTTAGTCGGAGAAAGTCTTAGTTAGAGATATTAAATATATATTAACTAGTAGATAGAGTAGCTAGATAATTTAATAATATTAGATAACTAAGATTATCTATTTTACTATTATAAAAGGAGAATGCGAAGTCAGATTACTAACTTTATAATATAGTTAATCTAGAAGGTAATTAAGAAGATAAGAAAAAAGATAGAATTAAATACCTATTAAGAAATAATTTCTAGAGGGAAATTAACCTTAAAAGTAGGAAATAAGTTAAAGTAAAAATAATATATCAACTTTAGTAAAATAGTATATAAACATAATAGGATTTAATTAATTTATAAGATCCATCTTTCTATGGGTCTAACCCAATAAATCTAATAAATCTAGTAATAATCCAGTAATAACCCAGCAATAACCCAGCAATAACCTAAAGAACCTAAAAAAAACCTAATTCCCACCCTAACCTCCCTTTCAGGTCCTTAAAAAATTTCAACCTACCTCACTATAAAAACCTCGCGGGGGTAACTAGTTATTCTAACCTAAAGAAACCCAAAGAACCCAATAATAACCCAGAAAACCTAGCAATAACCCAGCAATAACCCAGTAATAACCCAGTAATAATCTAAAGAACCTAAAAAAAACCTAATTCCTATCTTAATCTCCCTTTTAGATCCTTAAAAAATTTCAACTTTCATCTAAATAAATTACTATTTTTAATTACTATTCTGGTTAGCCTTTAGTTTATAAAAAGATATAATTATACTATCTATATAAATTAAGTATTAATATTTAAAATCCTTATTAGTAGCTCTAGTAATAGTAGATTATACCTACATTAAATTAATTTAATCTTATGGTGGGTAGTTATAGGTGGTATTATAGAAAATATACTATTAACTACCTAAAATATATATTTATACTAGAAAGGAGTAAGTATATCTTTCTAATAATCTAATTACACTCTCCTTATAAATCTATTAGACCTATTAAATATCCATTATAACCAAGTATTACCCAAGTATAAAGGGTATCTGGGTACTAGATATCCTCTTATATAATGGAAAAAACTAACATAGAACTTTATAGAAGTATAATAAGGTTTACTCCGAAAATTAAACTAGATATTATTCTAGAATCTTCTTAGAATCAATTTTCTATTATTTTTAGCCTTTAGATAAAGAAGCTGCGTGTTTAGATATAGGCCTTAAGTTTTTTCAATTATTAAACCAAAGCTTGGTATTTTTTTAGGCCTCTTCCTAGGGAAATGCTCCAGGAATAATATATTATAAAACTATAAAATTAGAGTCTCTCTTTATTAAAGGACTTAAAATATTATGTAAGATAAGTAGATAAATAAGTATCTTTAATAGCCGTAATAAATCAGGCAGAAGTCTAGTAGTTTCAGGGATTTAAGCATCGTTAAAAAATTCTGAGAATTCGAATATTAAAGATTTAATCCTTTTAAACTATAATAGCTCCTTAACTTTGGGGTTTTCTTAAGCAATCTGTAAAAATATACTTACTAAAAGTTAAAATAAATAAGAAAAAAGTCTTCTTTATCCGTATATGATTCTTAATATACTAATAAATATATTCCGTACTTTTAGCGAGAAGTCCGGCTTGATTCTATATTAAAGATTACTATATATAAGACGCTAGCTATTACTCGAGTTAGGCCATTAACACTCTACACTCTATGAGCGGCCGCACCCTACCCGCGTTCGATTTCCTCGCCCGCGGATTAGCCGGCCGTGCGTGTTCCCGCCCGCGTGGGTGCGTGGTAAGAGAGAAAGCGACTAATAAAAAAAATAAGAAGAAGAGAAGCTGGATCAAAACCTTGGTTCTTACTACTATAAAGAAGATATAGTTTTCTAGCTTTACTAATTAGTTATTTAACCACCGAATTCCATCCCTGGAGATTCTCGGACGATAATCTAAAGGTGGAAAGTTATAGTATTAATAGGAAAGTCATAGATTAACCAGGATTAGTCTTAGTGAGCTGCCGATTATTTAATATAGTCCTTTTCCGCCCCTATACGAATATATATATATATATATATATATCATACCGGGATCACAGTTGGTTTCCTTCTATATATTTCTTTGGCTATTAACAATTAACCATCCTAGACTCTCTAGCACGGAGGCCAAGCTTATTTAATTAGATAAGCTATCCTCTATTCTTCCATGCTATCCCAGTCAATTACTCTACTAATATAGCCAGGATTCATGCTATTCTATCTACCGTGAAATCACCGTGGACTTATTAAGGTAAATATCCATGAATATTTCTAACTAATCTATATTATCTATAGGCCAGATAAGATAATTTTTAACCGGAGCCAGAATCTTAATAGATTAGCTCCGGTTGAAATCTCGTAAATATAATATAATTTAATTTCTAGTTCGCTTATCGCCCACAGAATGATCCCGAGTAACTATTTATCTAATAATCTAAATAGACGGACTAGGACCTTTCCTAAATCTAATTAGATTTAGAGGGATAGCATGTCGCGAATATGTTAAAAGTACGAAGGATTCTAATATATTAGAATAAAATTATCTCTATCTACTCTTATTTTATCTTTTTTTTTATTTCTCTATCTTTTTTATCCTTCTTATTAATAATTAAACCGATTTATTATTATCTCCGATCCCTTATAGAATAAATCTCTTTATCTATTATAACTCCTATCGTGTATAGATCTGCAAGTCTTATTAGTATATTATCTACTCCTAACGCCTAGAGATCTATCTATAGGTCCATTATCTAACCTATCCGACCGCGGCTACTGGGAACCTCCGGAGGTTAGTTTATAAATAGATGGCTTAGCGGCCGTGGCTAGACCCGGCTATAGAGCCCTATGTCTTCCTTAATCCCGATGCGTGCCCGCTTCCAGAACTATCCCTACATACCGGGTATTATTATTTTAGATATAGCTATATGGTTCGCTCTCCGAAGTATCTAGCGAAGCATATTTATAAATAGTATCCGGAGTTCTATCAGTCTCGTGATCGTTAATCGGCGGCTACACGCTCTAAAGACTATAAATATCTAGTAAAATATTAGTGATTCTTTCCTATCGCTGTTAGAAGCCGCTTCTTTATTATTATACTCCTAGTTCAGGTTAAACGGGTTCGGTAGATAAAGACCATGACCCCGGCTGAATTCATTCAGGCCTAGGTTAAGCAGGTATTAGAGAAGGATCTAGAGAATAAGAAAAAAAATACTAATAAATACCTGCCCGTAAGTATTTTATTGAGGTCTCTCCTTAGCTAAAGCTTATCTGATAGTCTAAATATCTAGTTATCTGCGATCTGGCCGCCGCTGCCAGTCTTAATACCCTTTCTAACCTAGGCCAGGAGCCACTCCTGACCCTCTTCGCCGAGAGTATCGAGCGCCTAATCTAGTCTTTCTATCAGATTATCCGAGATTACCGGATTAACGAGTTCGATCAGATCTGGATTAATATCTTCTACGCCCAGTAGTCTAAGATCTGGGATCGACTGATTTAAATCCGTCTAAAGCCTAATATCTATGTCTTATACCGGCGGGTCTAGCAGCGGCTGATCTACTTTATCTATTATATTAGCTGTCTAGACCCGGCCGTCGTCCTGCGCCACTAATTCACCACCTGCCAGCTGGCCGCGTTAGACCGGATGGCCGAAGCCGGCACGTCCCTCTTACAGTAGTCCAGCTCGGTCGAGCTAGAGAGACTTGACCGGGCCTGCCTGGTCCTGTTGATCGCTCTACTGGACCACCCCCTTAAGGGGGATATCTACGAGAGTGCCGTGGTTGGATTTCTTACTGTTCTCGGCCTGGATCCGCAGTAGTAAATCTTTCGGAGTCTATATAGCTATACGAGCTATCTCTCGGGTTTTATTAAGATTATATAGATGCTGGTCGCCGAGCAGGCTGTTTATTTAATAAAGGACGGGTCTGTTATCTATCCTATAGACGTCCTGGATGATATACGTGCATATTTTTTACTCTTTAAAGTCTAGGCCCTATTCGGCTAGATTGCCCGCCTTTATATTTATAGAAAATGGATGTAGAATAGCACTACAAGCCTGGGCTATATCTACTAGAGTAATAATAAGTAGATACTAATCTATTATAATCTGAAGCTTACTATAACCGGTTTATATAATTTTATCCGTATCTAGGTTAAGCTGGCGTAATATAGTCTTAAGGAACTCCTTCTATTCTATAATAAGAAGATTAGAGGGGATATTATATCTACGTTTAATCTTCATAATCTATAGGATAACCCGGTGAATAACCGGCGTGGATAGAACTTTCTCCAGTGCCCCGCTAATGCCAGAGTCCTATCCTTAACTGGGAAGCGGTGGCTGCTAAATTATATTCTAAGCACGGACTGGTTGCGGGACGAGTTTCTGAAGATCTGATCTAATAATTCTAAGATTATCTAATATATTTTCGCAGTAGACTAATATCTGAAACAGGTCGACCGGTTTCTTAAGCGGCTTTTTCTATTAATCTATATCACTGGCGGTTAGCCCGGGCGTGGAACTAAGCTACTTGGCCTACGGTATAGTAATATTATCTAAAGATATTATTGTAATATCTTTATCGAATATAAACTGGTAAGCACGGTAATCTTATATTATAAAAGATATTCTATTAGTAATTCTATAAAGATCATTTATTATTATCTACTAAAACCGGTTAATAAGCTTCTGGTATACTATCTCTAGCTGATTTTACTATTTTGATAAATTATTCGGTGTCTTACCCGGCGGACGGCCAGCCTCTGATTACCATTCCTCTGGCTCTATAAAGAATAGGGGACCTGGGACCCCAGCCGGCTATAAGCCGCCCTCCAGCGGGAGGCGCAGATTCACCTGTAAACTAAGATAAATATCCTTTTTTATTATTATGCTGTTATCGCTATCTCCCGCGTCTATTTAAAGAACGGCGCCTTTAAACAGGACTATGGAACCGACTCGGCTGTCTTTAACGAGTAGGCGAGTTATGGATCTTGGACCGCCGGGATTGTGTACGCATGGGGGCTCCAGGAGGCCCCTGGCCATGTAGAGGCGCGGCGGTAATAATATTGGGTGATTAGCTGGGAGTAGCACGGCTTCTTAGGATTTGAAAACTATTATGGGCCGTGGAAGCGCGCTCTATAGATGTTCTAGAAGAGTGGCTAGAAAAAGCGGGCATGTATCTCTATAGATATAGAAGAGAATGAAGAGTAATCTTTAGGGTAGACGCCAGGGCCTAGTCGGGTTATTAATGAAGATACGCCTGATAATAATATATTTTAACTAGAGCCCGTAGCCGCAGAGATTAGCGCTAGTTGAAAGAGCTAACTTAATAAAGTATGTCTTATTGTTTTAGAAGCAGCGGCTTCGGGCGGTAATTCGCCTAGAATGCCTTATCTATATTCCTATTATCTAATATTTAATCCGGGTGTTGATGATTAAAATGTTAAGATTCTATTAATATCTTAGAGTCTATTCTACCCCAGAAGCCCCCGGGACCCGCAGGTGCGGCGGGTTTAGGGTGCGCCGGGTTTGTATGGCGTGCCAAGCCATGCCAAGCCCCCAGGGGGGATGCGGCGGGTTTATCTTTGAGGATGCGGTGCCTTCCTCCCCCGGGATCGGGAGATCTTGTAACTTCGCGTAGGGACTCTACGGCCCTTTAAATATACAGAATTTAAATTATAGCCCTCTACCCTCCTGATAGCGGGTGCTGGATCGGTCCAAAGTAGACAGGTTTTTCCTGGTTTTAGATGGGGTGCGGGTAGATTCTTGGCTGCAGCCGCACTAATATATAGATAGATATATCTATCTATATATAGTCAGCCACCCGATTCAGGGGCTTAGTTTTTTTTTCCCCGATTTTTCTCTTCTCTTCTCTTCTCTTCTTTAAGACCCTCCCGTAATCCCTATTCGTCCCCCATTTCTCTACCACCCTCTCTCTACCTTCTTAGTTCCTATGGAGTCCCAGCTATTCGAAAGAGTACCCCAGCTACGGGTAATAATCTGCCGTCAATGTCGACAGGGTGTCTGGCCCAGCGAGGTTGAATCCCACCTAAAGCAACAACATCGGCTACCCCACCAGACCGTTTACCCGATCGTTCAGGCTATCCAGCAGTGGCCTGATCTTGCCCTATATCCCCAGGAGGTCCAGATCCCCCACCAGCTGGACGAGCCGCTACCGATTATCCCCTGCCACCCGCAGGGACTGCTCTGCCAACGTGACCCCGCGAGCTGCCAGTATCTAGTTGCTAACATAAAATCCATGCGGAAACACTGGCGGGCAGTACATCAATGGTCCCAGAGCCCTGCACGAGGTCCTATCCCGCAATCGCAACGGCTACAGCGCCAGACCAAGCTACAACGATCCTACAAGCTCGTCTCCTACCAACAGCTATTCCCAACTCGGGCCGGCTCGCACTACATCCACATCCGGTTCCCGCAGGGCCGGCAGCCCCCCCCAGCGGCCCCCGATCAGGCCCAGCAGGCCGTGGACGCGGTGATCGAGGCCTGGGAGCAGGCCGAGGCGGCCTATCAGCAGGCCCCGATCGAGCCCGCGCAGATCCACGATACCAACCCGTGGCTGCGGATGACGCGGTGGACCGACTACCTGGCCGAGATCCCTGCGGCAGACCTGCTGCGCAGCGTCGAGACCCCTGATCCCGTGGCCGAGGATCCCATCGAGCGGGGGGTGCGGGTGCTGTTTCACACCGTGGACCAGCTGGCCTGGAAGAGCCAGCGGACCGTGCAGCACTGCGGGCAGGCGATCCGTATGGAGGCGGTCCGTACGCGGGTGGGCGAGCTGCCGCACCAGCCCCTGCTGGCGTACATGGACGAGGCCAGCGTGCAGAAACACATGCAGCCGTGGCAGCAGATGCTGGGCTTCTTCGTGCGGACCCAGCACCCACACGAGTGGGCCAGCCCCCCCTACCAGTTTACCGCGCGGCAGCGGGCCAAGTGGGCGCGGCTCTGGCAGCTCGTGGAGCACCCTGAGCCGCAGCCAGAGCTGCAGGCAGTTGATGAGGCGCTGCAGCCGTGGCTGTTGCAGCGGCGGGAGCGGGCGTGCCTAGAGTTCTGCGTGGAGCTACTAAACTAGCGGAATCGCAGCCACGAGTACGAGAGCGCGCTGGTCTGCGCTATGGCGGTGCTAGGCCGCGGGGTGGAGGGGTGGCGGGATCCTGAGAGCTACCCCCCGATTCTCTCGCGGGTGATTAAGCTCGCGCGCTTCTTCGTGGTAGAGAAGGCGCTGTGGCTAGACCCCGCGGCGCTGCAGATCGTGCAGATGTGGCAGACGAAGCAGACAGGGGCCCCGTGGGCGCTGCAGAGCGCGGATGACGAGCTCGAGGATCTGGACGAGGGGTACGGCAGCAGCCCAGTCCCTAGCAGCCCGGTCCCTAGCAGCCCGGTCCCTAGCAGCCCCGGCCTGGGGGATTACCCCCAGACGCCAGGTGGCCCACGGCCAGCCATGGTCCCGTGGATCGACCGCTCGAGCCAGCCCCCTTCCAGCGTGGGCTACGGCACCCCTACCCCCCCAGGGCGGAGCGGGCCCAGCAGCCAAGACAGCCAGTCCAGCGCCGGCTTCGGCACCCCAGTCCACCCGGTGCGTAGTAGTCCCCGTGGGCCCTATAGCAGTCAGGATACCCAGAGCAGCCAGGGCAGCCAGGGCCTGCGCCCAGGCCGCACGTTCCAGGACCAGCTGGAGCGAATGGTAAGGCGGTTCATGGTACGTGGCAGCCATGGCCCTGTGCAGACCCTACTTGATTGGCGCACCTACGGGCTGCGGGTCCACTATAACACCACCACCCCGGGCCACATCACCTGGCAGGGGGCCGATGAGCTGCTATACAAGGAGCTACGGTTCACTATGGGCGACTTCCGGGGCTTCGTCCACGGGCTCGCTGGGGTGACTCGGGGCCTGCTAGACCAGCTCCTATTCACCTCAGCCGAGCGGCCGGCCCCTACGATCCCCTGGGACCGGCTCTATGACGACCCTACGCAGCCGAGGACCGGCTGGAGCTTCCTACGCGATAGCCGGACGGTATGGCCGGTGGAGGGCCATCGGTGGCTGATCGACCGGGTGCGGGCCGAGCCGGCGCTACAGGGGCAGTTTATCCGGACCCACCGCTGTCACCCCCCTAAGCTCCGCGCCTACTTCCAGCAGGTGGTCGAGTTTAAGGAGAAACTCGCGGTGCTGGTTCATATTAGCGGGGGGCAGCCAGCCCGAGCACCCGAGCTACTTAGTATCCAGCATACTAATACTGAAACCAACGTACGGCGGAATATCTATATCGATAACGGATTAGTTATCCTCGTTACCGCGTACCATAAGGGATTTTATGCTAGTAACGATGCCAAGATCATTCACCGCTATATCCCACGGGAGGTAGGCGAGCTGATTATCTACTACCTCTGACTGGTACGGCCGTTCGTGGAGCAGCTAGACACCTGGTTAGAACGGCAGGCCCCTGCGCCCCGTGAGCCCCTATCGGCCCACCAGCGGGCGCTCCTCTGGGGCCCTGATCCAGGCACCCGGCGCGCCTGGTCCTCTGAGCGCTTCCGGGAGGTGCTGAAGCGGGAGACGCAGCGGCGGCTCGGGCAGGCGGTCCACGTAGCTGCCTACCGGGATATCGCTGTGGGGATCAGCCGCCGGTTTATGCGAGCCAGCAGCCAGTTCCCGCAGAACCAGGAGGAGCGGGCAGAGCGGGAACGCGCAGCCACGGGGGCGGTAGAGGATCCTGATAACGAAACAGCCCTGGATGAGGAGCAGTGGCGGGGCCATATCGCAGACCTGCAGGCGGCCCACTCCTCGCACGTGGCCGGTATGATCTACGGCCGCGGGTTGATGGAGCAGGCAGGAACCACGGCACACCGCCAGGAGATGTTCCGCCTCTCTAGCACCGATTGGCACCGGTTCCTGGGGTTCGCCTCGGCCCAGTTCGAGCCCCCGTCGGCCCTAGGAAAGCGCAAGCGGGCTCCATGGGAGGATGCGGCCGCGGAACAGCAGGTCTGGCGGCGCCACCGGCTCCAGCAGGCCGATATGGCGCAGGCCGCGCGCCGGCTGGCCCAACGGCCCGAGCTCGAGCTGCGGGGGGTGCAGGGCCCGGCACTGCGGGCGATCCAGGACCGTGAGAGCCCAGTAGTGGCGGTAATGCCTACCGGGGGCGGGAAGAGCCTGCTATTCCTGCTACCGGCCTATCTAGAGCCTGGGGGAACCACCGTGGTGGTGGTCCCACTGATCGCACTGCGGCAGGACTTCCAACGGCGGTGCCAGCAGCTGAATATTACCTGTGCGGTGTGGGAGAGCCGGCGGCCCCCAGACGAGGCCTCTATCGTACTAGTCACCCCCGAATCCGCAGTGACGCCCGATTTTCACTCGTTCCTAAACCGGCTTCGTATGGTGCGGCGGCTAGACCGGATCGTGATCGACGAGTGCCATACCATCCTGCAGGGCCCGGGGCCCGAATCCAGATCCACATCCGGCACGAGGGTAGCCGAGTTCCGGCCCGCACTGTGGCGGCTAGGGGAGCTAATCCAGGCGCGCACGCAGCTGGTACTGCTAACTGCTACCCTGCCGCCTACTGCAGAACAGCTACTATTCGAGCGGATCGGCCACACGCGGGAGGAGGTCCGTCTATTCCGCGCGCAGACCACCCGCTCGAATATTCGATATCTCGTATGGCGGCCTGAACTGCCCCCTTAGGGTTACTTAGGGTTTAGGGTTAGGGTTTAGGGTTAGGGTTAGGGTTAGGGTTAGGGTTAGGGTTTAGGGTTAGGGTTAGGGTTTAGGGTTTAGGGTTAGGGTTTAGGGTTAGGGTTAGG
>JAPDKQ010000210.1:0-20225 GCA_027569665.1 Aspergillus bridgeri | reverse complement strand
CCCCCTCATTAAACTAAATAAATACCTAAGATACCCGTGCGTCTAACTCACTCCCGACAACTTCCCGCGCTGGCAACTCCGCAATCACCCCAGGCTTCGCCTTGGGCAATTCAGCTGGTTTTGTGCCCTCCAACTCCGTTCGAAAGGAGATAGCAGGTAGCTCCGGCTTTCCAAAAAGTCCACTCTTATTATCTGAGTTAACACCAGCATCATCTACTGGCGTCTGCTTCCGTCGCTGCCGTCTTCGCCGCCGTATGAACATAGCTGCCACAACTATAGCCGCAACAACACCCACCACCGGCACAACCACGGATGGTGCTATGACATCCGCATTGGTGCTAGAACTCGCAGAACTCGACGGAATCGCCGTAACAGTGATCATACCGGGGCTGTCACTCGTTGTAGTCGTCATCGGAGCAGACGTCATAGTCTCCGCCCCCGTCCCTGTAAGTAGAGCCAAAGAACAATCCAGCAGCGACTTGCTCGAAAGAAGCTCCACAACCTTCTGGGCCTTGGTAGTGTTGGTCCTACCCTCGCAGAAACGCAAAAACTGCTCAAATTCCCCCCGGATCGAATCATATCCATTGTCGCAGCTAGTGGAGTTACCTTCTTCGGCAGAGGTGTTGAGACACTCCTGGCAGATACTAAGGGCGTGCTGGAACGGCGAGTTGGCTTTGCAGATGGAGGTATTTTTACCGGTTGATTGGGCCGCTATGGCAGCGTCATCTTGATTAGGTGACTAAAGTGTTAGAAATATGTACTGTTGTTGTTTATTAGGTAGGTAGGTGGGGATTCGTGTTAGTATAGTGAGGTGGGAAGACGCACTGCATTCATCGAAGCATTCGGCTGGGATGGTGGTGCTGTCCTCCTGCCTCTGGGCGAGGTTTACTCCGGTAAATGAGTCCCATATTCTTTTCGCCAGTGACATTATCGTTCACTGGAAGTCTCGCAGTCACACTCTGTGTGTGTGTGTGTTTTTGTGTGTGTGTGTGTGTGAGGATGGTATCTAGAATCAGGGGGTGGTGCAGAGAGTCCCGCTTCACAGAGCATGCGGGGATATGGAAAACACCAATCGGCAGTCATGTGGTTTGTGTTAGGAAAACAGCGAAGCATATTAGAACCTGGCCGCTTTAGTAATCGCTCATATTTTCACAAGACAGGCCGAAGGAGCTGCATGCTGGCGTGAACTGCGGTTATGGCTGGAGGAGTTTAAAAGACTAAGACGATTGTGGAGAAATGGACTGTAGATCTAGGTATGTAAGGCTGAGTATAACTTACCGGTATTTTTACGGAATTTATTTTATTGGTGACCTCGCGCAGTCAAGAGGGAAAAGGAGAGTATGGTTTGGCCGTAATGGGTCACCTGTCGCTGCGGTCTTTGACCGTAGCGTCAGATAAGGCCCCATCCGCGCTCCCTTGTAGGGAGGCAGTGTGTCTGTATATTGCAATAGTTTCTATGTACAGAGGGAAGGTGGGAGGGAGAAAATGGAGTCTTGACTGCGTGAGAGATGATGAGCTACCACCAGAGGTAAGCAGTTGGCTCCCATGAGGCAGTTGCGGGAGGGGAGGAACCCCTCAGTAAGATCGTGTCGTCATCACGTGAGGCAACACCAATAAAACTACTCCCTTTGATTGGATCATGGGATACAGTGCTGAGTCCGGAATCTATGGCACTAGAAGTTGTGAATGGGTTGATCACTTGTGTTGAGGAGAATACTATTGAGAAGTGTAGATAGACATTAGACCTCGACAAAACCCGTCATGGGTCCAAGATTAGGACCCAAACCCATGGGTCGGGTCCAAGGTCAGGACCCATACCCATTACCCGTCAACCCGCGGGTTTTTTTGGATAACCCGTGGGTTAATCGCCAAGAATCCAAAAATATATAAATCGTCTAATTAGGAAGGTCTTAGCAGTCATAAAATAATAATTTATACTATTAAAATACTATTTTTTATACTTGTTCCGTTTCCTCCAACAACATAGGTGTAAATTTAACTAATAACCTTTGAAAAATTAAGAAATATTAATATAAATATTTATTAAATAATAAGTAATTATTACTTTATAGGATTTTCCGATTATTTATTAATAATAAAGTACTATTTAAAAAATATTGTAATATTTTACAGCGATTAAAATAAAAATATATTTTATCTACTACAGATTACCACTCTATTTTTCTATTAATATATATTATCTCTATCTTTCGCCATTCCTTGCTTATACGTATCTATTTTAGTGATAAAATAAATCTATAATATCTATTTATAGACCTAAAAACCTTAAATACCCTATATTTATTAAGAATAAGGAGAAACAAGCGCTATAAGATTATATTAACTAGACTTAGAGATTTTCAGATACTTTAGATTAGAAACGGATAATCCGTGGATTATCCATGGGCTAACGGGTTTTTCGCGGGTAAGATACGGGTAACCCCCTATTTTACTTAATAATTATCGTTTATATAGGCTATAATATAATAGATCATAGATTAACAGAGATCTAAGAAATTATTCTAGAGTCTAGAGACTTTCTATCTTTATTAGAATAAAAGATTTTAGCCCTATAAATCCTTTTCTTAGTTTTTCTTATCTTTAGAATAATCTTTATCTACTATCTATTCTTTATAAATCTTATTTAAGATATCTCAGGGCTAGCTCTCTAAGAGCTAGAATTCCTAGTTTTCTAATATCTATATATTATCTCTATATAATACTAATTCTCTTTAGCTAATACCCTCAGACGATCTCTACTCTCTTATTAAAAAGTTAGAATAAATATCTATTTTTATATCTTTAGTCGCTGATTCTATAGAAGTTAAATTTATCTATCTGTTTTTACCTTCTCTATTATCTTTAGCTTTAATTTAATATATCTGTCCTAATCATATTATATAATATCTAGTTTACCCCACGATAATAAATAACCGGGATGAATTCGTAACATGGTAGCTACAGACCGGATTTAGGTAGAAAAAAAGATTCCGCTAGGATACCTGATATTCGTCCCTAGTATAAAGCCACTTTAAATAGATTACGAATATAAAAATAGATACTTCGAAGATTATATATAAATAATATAAAATACTATTTAACTATCTAGGACTTAGAAATAGGACATTAATAATAATAAAATATCTAAAAGAAGTTAGATGTTGATAGATGGCTAAGGCGCCAGGAATTAGATAATTTATATAGTTAGTATAGTACGATTTCTATATAACTTTCTATCACTAACCTCTCTCTATAAAGCTCTATATCTATATTATAACAGGCTATTATACAGGAGTTCTGGAAGGATATATAGATCTAGTTTATTATTAACTTAAATCTCCCATGGAAACTCTTTAAGTATTCTGGTTTTTATAATCTTATTTCTATAATATAGTATATAACCTCACAACTCGAGCTTCTTATACTAAGAATCGCCTAATAACGTATAAGCTCTAGAATCATATTATACTAGGAGAAGGTTTTAAAGACACTATCTATTAATAGAAAGATATCACTTATTCTAGATTATTAGATTTCTTCTTTTATAGATATATTCATGGCTATTACTATGTATTTTATTAATAATTAGTAAAATTATAGAGAGATATTTCTTAATTTTAAGCTATTCTATAGCACGCACTTAGGGGCTAATTTAAATATTATAATTATAGATCTTCTAAAAAAGTATTAACTTATAGAATGTATTCTCGTAATTATAATAGATAATATATCTAATAATAATACCCTAATAATAAATATCTAAGACTATCTTAAAGCGTTTAAGTTAAGTAAAGATATAGCTATGATTTATATTCCATGTCTTACTTATATTATCTAGCTAAGCCTTAAAAAGCTACTTAGAGAGATGAAGGTAGTTCTAAAAAATAATATTACTAAAAAAGAATAAGAAGATACTAGATTAACTTACTCTCGATATAAAAAAGAGGAAATTATTAAAACGCTTAATAAGATTAATTACTATCCTTATTTAAAGCTATTTTACTAATCTCCTCTAGGTCCAACATTTTACTATATATATTAATAGTAGTCTATAACGTTAAGATTAATTCTACGAGCTATAACCAGATATATCTAAACTTATATCTATCTAGGACGTTCGCACGCGCTAGAACTTAATATTCTTAATACTTTAGCGTGTAAAGCGCCTCCGATTAGTATTTAATTAATTTTATCTAAAATACAGACTTTCTTATCTTATACTAGATTATAAGCACTAACGCCAAATCGACTATCTACTCTAGATTATCTAGCTATTTTTTAAGTTTATTATAGTCCTTTCGAAATCAAAGAATATAACTATTTATTTTATCTTTAATATCTATAATATATTCTTTAATTATCTTAAGAAGTTAATTTATCAGCTTCAGCGAAAGAAAGTCCTGTAAAAAAAGATAATATTAACTATTCTTTATACTATAAAGGATAAGTTTTCGTTCTACTACTCTTAGATAGACTAGATCTATAGCGATATTTTTATAATTAGGATAATTCTCGCCTCTTAGAATAAGCTCTAGTTCTTTAAGAACTGGGCTAAGAATAAAGAAGACTAGATTAACTGTTATAGGCGGAGCTTCTATAACTTTTTTAAATCCTATTAATAGCGGCTTATAAAATAAATAGAAAAGATTTTTACGTAATCTAATATCAAGACTAAAATTAAGATACTTCTTAATCTTATAATCTATTAAAGAACTAGATCTTAAGATAACTATAATAAGTTTACTTAATATATTAAGCTTAATATATCCCTTATGCCTCTTACTAGCTATATTACTAACTTTAAAAGATTTAATATAGTTAATAAGTATCCGTGAGTGGTGGAAGGAGCACTAATACTAATTCCTAGTACTTATAATCCTTGCGCGTGATATTCTCTCTATTCCTATTATTAGAATAGATGTTAAGCGTCTCTTTAACTCTGCGCGCGATATCTGCCACTATTATTAAGGCTTATTTAATATAAGGATAATTTAAGAATTTATACTTTAGAAGTATATAACTAAGTTCGAGATTAAAATAAAGAAATATAAGCTTTATAAAGCCTATTTAACTGAGTAAAAACTAGAATCTAAGCGAGAAAAGAAGGATACGTGTTTTCTTAAGAAGGAACTTAAACTAATTAATAATAATAAAAAGAATAAGACGGTATCTAGGTTTATAAAAGCGGTAGATATTATATAGCTAATAATCTAGTCTAATTATAATTACGAGCGTGAAGAAGAGAGAAGTCCTAATTTTTTTAAATTACTATAAAAGCTATTAGGAAGAAGTTAGAAGCGTCTATAATAAGATAATTTTTTTAAATATTAAGTAAAATCTAGAAAGTTATTAAATTAATCTATAAATTCTCTCTTAATATAGTCCCTGAAATAAGTCGTGAAATATATTATACTTATAAATAAATTATTTAAAGATATAGCCCTAAATTATATAAATAATGCTTATTATATATCATAGTATATTTATACTGTTTATAAACCCACGGATATCTAAGAAAAACCCACGGGTTAAAGTATAGACCCAAAACCCAACCCGCGGGTTTTCGTGAGAGACCCAAAACCCATTCTTGGCGGGTTTTGGGTAACCCAAAACGGGTAAACCGCGGGTTGTGTCGAGGTCTAATAGACATGTCTGTGACGACCTCGAGCCCCAAGCCATATGCTTCAAACAACTTGCCGAGGTTGCATAGTGGATTACAGGAGACCTCCGGTTGTTAGCTGGCTGCGCCATCCGATTATTTGATCTGTTTGTCTTTCTGTAGCAGTATTTATTACTAGACCTCGGCAGAGTCCGTCCATGGGCACCCCTTCAATATCCAAAGTCCAACTACGCTAAGTCCCGCCCAGTCCAGCCCGCACACGCTAAGTACCAAACCTGCCCAAACCCGCCTATTCTTGCATAAAATCAGGCACAAATTCCATGATTTAGCAGAATAAAAAACTATTATTTATCTTTATTCTAGTTACTATATAACCAGACTAGAGGAAAACTATCTTATTAAAAAAATATAATAAAATTATAATATATTCTTAATAATTCTTATTAAAATATTCTAATAAATATATAAATTAGTCCTATTATTATATAAGTTCATGGGTTTTATATAAGAATACTATTTTAGTAGAGTTAAACTTAAAAATATATATTTTATATTAATAACCTTACTAATATATCTTCTAAAGATTACTTCTTCTATAATTCTCTTTCTTAATAATTATCTCTTAATTCTATATAAAATATTGCATTAAGTCTTAGATCTAATTAAGAAATTATAAGAAATATACTATTTTATAATAAAATTTTAAATAAATAGCGTTTATCTTACCTCTATAGTTCTTTTTATTATTTTATAGAATAGTGCCTAAGGTTTCTAACTAAAGGATAAAAGAATAAAATTTTTTTTAAAAAAGAGAACTTATTCTTAGAGAATTAGACTTAAATAAATTTTTAAGATTAATAGATAGATTTAGATATATCTAACCTTGCCTATCTAGAAATAGTATATTATAACTAATTATAATATCTAGATTTCTAGCTAAAATCATCTATTTATAATATATTATTCGCTATTTATAAGATCTATATTCCTATCTAATATATAAATAAATACTTACTCGTAACTCGCTATATCTTATCTTTATTAATACTCTTCTTCGTATATTATTCCTAGTCCCTAGGCTCAAATCCAGCCAACGTTCACTCGTTTTTCTCGGCTCCTGATTGGCCGAGGTTTTGATATTCCGCCGTGTTCCCGCCCGAAAATGTGCGTGGCTTTAATAGAAGCCCCCCAGTAGTAGACGTACGCTACCATGGTGTGGGGCGCCGGCCCGGGGCTCTGATTAGCCAGCTGGTAGGTAGGTAGTCGGCAGGTCGTTGGCAGGTAGGCAGTAGGCAGGTAGGTTGGCAGGGTAGTTAGTAGGGCAGTTAGTAGGGCAGTTGGCAGGGCGGTTCGCAGGTCAGTTGGCAGGTAGGTAGGCAGGGTAGTTGGCAGGGCAGTTGGCAGGGCAGTTGGCAGGTCAGTAGGCAGGCAGACAGGCAGGTCAGTTGGCAGGTCAGTAGGCAGGCAGACAGGCAGGTCAGTTGGCAGGTAGGGCAGTCGGCAGGTCAGTTGGCAGGTAGGTAGGTAGGCAGGCAGACAGGCAGGCAGACAGGCAGGCAGGTAGGTAGGTCAGTTGGCAGGGCAGTTGGTAGGGCAGTTGGCAGGTAGGTAGGCAGGCAGACAGGCAGGTAGGTGGTAGATAGGGATTAGGGAGGCAGGCAGACAGGCAGGCAGGCAGGTCGAGCAGGGATATCAGGAGGTTACTTAGTAGGTAAGCAGGTAGACCGGGGCAGGCAGGTAGGTAGACAGTTAGCCGGGGGGCGTATTAGTTAGGTCAGTTGGCAGGTAGGGAGTGAGTAGATGAATGCGTGGACCATTTAGTAGGTAGCTAATAGGAAGACAGATACGTAGTTAGCAGGCGGATAGGTAGGTCCGCAGGTAGGGCCGCAGCGAAATAAATAAGATCCGTAGGAGGCCTACAGGTAGTTAGCAGGAAGGCAGGTAGGTTAGCAGGGCAGTTGGCAGGCAAGTAGGTAGGCAGGTAGGTTAGCAGATCAGTTAGTAGATAGGCAGTTGGCAGGTAGGGCAGTTAGCAGGTAGGGTAGTTGGCAGGTAGGACAGTTGGCAGGTTAGTTGGCAGGTAGGCAGGTAGGTAGTCGATAGGTCAGTTGGCAGGGCAGTTAGCAGGTAGGCAGCCAGTAGGCAGTGGGCAGGTAGATAGTAGAGAGATCAGTTAGCAGGTCAGTTAGTAGGTCAGTTGGCAGGTAGGCAGGTAGGCAGTTGGCAGGTAGGCAGTTGGCAGGTAGGCAGTAGGGAGGTAGGCAGTAGGGACATAGGTATAGAAAGAAATTGGTATTGTGCAGTAAAGGTATGCTTGAAAAGTCTTTAATTTGTTATTCTTATTATTTATTTCTTCTTATCTTCTTAGTTATTCTTATCTATTATATATAGCGATATAGAGGCTATATTTATACTTTTATTAATTATCTTAAGGTCCTGAATAATCCGAATACTTTCTTTATATGGAAGGAATGATCCTATTACGGGCTAGCGGAATAATATGATCTCTAGTATATAGATAGAAATACTGTAATATTACCAGGATCTTCTATATATCTTCTTAAAATAAGGATTATATTTCTTTTTATTACGTTTATTTAACCTCTAACACTTTAATATAATAATTAAATTTAACACACGGAAGCGCCTTAGTTAATATATTAATAATATTATCTTTATTAGATATATAATGTAGTTCTATATTACCATTTTATATTATATCTCGGATTCAGTGTATATAAATATTAATATATTTATTACGGGTATATATTTAAGCGTTCTTTATAAACTTTAAAACTAGCTCTAAATCCATATAAATTATTATAGGCCTTACACCCCCGTAGCTGATTAATTTAAGTGTATTAATTGTGACGACCTCGAGCCCCAAGCCATGTGCTTCAAACAACTTGCCGAGGTTACATAGTAGATTACAGGAGACCTCCGGCTGTTAGCTAGCTGCGCCACCCGATTATTTAATCTATTTATCTTTCTACAGCAATATTTATTACTGTCTGCTGGCAGTATACTACTACTCTTTTCTTTTTCTTCTTTAACCTAGTATCTTTATATCTAACCTATAATAAGATTCGGTTCTTTATTTCTAAGATTATAATATTATACTAGATTCATCTAAACTCTTTCTTCTAACACTTAATCGATACAGACATACTAACCCAGTTAGACCGTCTTTAACCAGGAGCTAAACCCCTATATGTATAGCAGCGATAACAGCTATAAAACTGATTAATCATCGATAGTAAAACGACTGAACTAACTATAATTCCGACTAAATCACGAACGAATAATCATAACTCGCCCTAGTAGAACTAAATTTAATCCTCTTCGTCATCTAACTACTCTATTAAGTAAAAACGAGATAGGAGGTAAACTAATTTCGAAGGACGAATTCCTTCAGTATTATAAAGAAGACCTAGACCGTCTTTATAAAATGATAGAAAACCTCTTAAATAAGATCCAGGAACGAATTAACCAGCTTAAAACCCGAGCCAACGAACATAAACTCGTATCTAAAAAATAAAAAGCTCGCGCAGCTTTATTAAAAGAAGAACTAATTAAGAAGACTAACGAAACTAAAACAGAAATTAATTATCTAGTAACTAGAATATCTAAACTACGAACTCGTATCCGTAATCCTGTTAAAGATTCTACCCCCACGAAATTAATTAAGCTTCCTAATCTTTCCTATCTGTTAAATAAAAAGAAATCATGCTTTAATAACTAGATCATCCTAATAAACACAAAGCTGCGAGCTAACCAGGACTATTATATTACTCCGGAACTACGCATGACTTATGTCTAGAGTTAAACTAAAGAAAAGACCTTATAGTACTTAATCTCGAGATAATAAACCAGAGGAAATAAATATAGAGATAAGATTAAGATATTAAATCATCTACGAACTATTTATTACAATCCGAATCAAGCTATTATTACGAAGAATAAATTTAGGAATCTGCGGATAAAAAAAAAGAATAAATTCTATGAATTTTTCTTAGAATTTATTTATATAATATCTAAAACAAGCATCCACGATAAGGATATAAAGGATAAACTCTATTAGAAACTTCCCTGTAAGCTGCAGGAAATGATTATTATAAAGCGTAATAAAGACACCTATTTATTTAGTAGATTTTCGGAATACTGCTCCACCATGGCTAATAGTCTGGAAATCATGGACTAAGGATACCCTAAGAATCACTTTAACGCAGGAAACCAGCCCCCAGCAGGCAAGGAAAACCCGAAACCAGCTAGAGCTCCAGAATAATTCTAAGGACCACATTAGATGGATGCTAACCAGCGTAATTAATTAATAAGAAAAGGGAAATACTTTAATTATTTTAAGCGAGGATATCGATCTACTAATTATCTTAAGAAAGCTCCCACTCCTCTAAAAGTTCTAGATCTGTGGAATAATAATATAGAGATTTCTAACTAGTAGGAAAAAGAGGATGCCTAGAAGAAGTCTTTATTCTAGATAAAGTTTATATCAAATAGCACGCTAAATTTAACTTTTAAAAGTTATTTAGGAATCCGACCGATGGTTTTATAATTCAGATTTAGGTAGTAAAGAATGGAATATTATTTATTATAAAAATACTAATTAATACTAGAATAAACAGTCTCTATTTTATAAATATCTCTACGACCACCTTTCTCGTAAAATATTTTTAGATATAATTAATCCTATTAGATTAATAGATCTTAGTAGTAGGATTTAATAAGAAACCCGCTATACCGATCACTCACGCGATAATACTAGATTTAGTAATAGACAGAAGATAGTAATACTAAGTACCTTTTATCCTCGTGGAACTAGGAAAACATAATATTATATTAGGAAAACTCTGATTAAGTAAATACAAAGTCCTACCCGACTACTATCAGAAACGGCTGATTTAGCCTAAAGTAACCTCCGTAGTAGATAAAATCAAAGTTAAAGAATTATAGAACTATCCTAAGAGTATCTTATAACGGCCTAAAGTAGACTAAATATATTAGAAAGATGCGGCTCGCAGAGATAAACTAATAAATAAAAAGATATAAAGCGAGTAGTATAATAGCGGATATTATAAATCTTCTTAAATTCAAGCTTAGGATTATACGCTATCTCTAAATAAAATAGAAAGAGCTTTAACAGGAAAAGAGCTAAATCCTAACTAGAATTAAAAAGTTTCCGACTCTAATTAAAAAATCCGCTTCTTCTAACCTCTAACCCCTGTTTAGATAGATATTACTATAATTAGAGCTATTAGTTTTTCTCAGCTTACTTAAAGTAAGGATAGCGAAATATTCGCTACGTTATTATATTAGATAAATAAAATAATCGTATATAAAAAAGATCCCGCTTAAGAAAAACTTAAGAATATTAGAAAATAACTATCGAAATAATATCAAGAGTTTATAAATATTTTCTTAAAAATATAGTCAGATACTCTTTTACCATATCGAGATTATAATTATAAGATAAAATTAGAGAACAAACTCTTTTTAGGATACTCGCCATTATATAAGATAAATATTAAAGAACTGGAAGCGGTAAGATAATATATCGTAAATAATCTAGTAAAAGATTTTATTATATCTAATAATATACCCTTCGCTTCTCTAATTCTAATAGCTAAGAAGCCTGGCGAAGGGCTACGGTTCTGCGTAGATTATTAAAAGCTAAATATAATTACGAAAAAAGACCGATACCCCTTTCCTTTAATAGATAAAATTATGGATTAACTAGGACGTGCTAAGATCTTTACTAAGATTAATATTTAGCAAGGTTTCTACCGAATCCGTATAGACCCGGCCTCTAAGAAACTAATTACTTTTTAAACGCGATATAGAATCTATAAGTATTAAGTAATACTTTTTAGATTAATAAATAGACCGGCGATATTCTAATATTTAATAAATAATATCTTTCTTAATTATTTAAATTAATTTATGACAGCCTTTGTAGATAATCTTATTATTTATAATAATAATAAGATTAAATACCAGAAATATATTAGACTAGTCCTTTAACGGCTCCGAGACGCCGGATTATAGGCTTCTCTTAAAAAATATAAATTTTATGTAACTAAGACTAAGTATTTAGGCTTTATTATCTTTACCGACGATATTAAGGTCGATTTTAAAAAAATTACTATAATTCGAAACTGGAAGGCGCCTATAATAGTTAAAGATATATAATTATTTTTAGGCTTCTATAATTTCTACAGGCGATTTATTAAGTATTATAATAAAAGAGCTAAGGCTTTGAATCGATTAATAAAAATAGATATTCTATTTATATAGGATAAGGACTATCAGAATACTTTTAAGGATTTAAAAATAGTACTCTCTTCCGCTTCGGTACTTATTTATTATAATCCGGAATAGTCTACTAAGCTAGAAACTAATATAAATAACGGAGTGATCTCCGGAATATTATTTTAACTAAATAAGAATAATTAGTAGTAGTACCCTGTGGTTTTCTTCTTAAAGATAATAACACCTATAAAGGTTAATTATAGGATTTATAATAAAAAGATACTAGCTATTATTAGGTTACTAGAAGAATGGCGGGCCGAGTTAGAAAGACTATAAAAAATAAAATAATTTAATATTTTTATAGACTATCGAGTCCTTAAGTATTTCATAACTACTAAGAAATTAAATATTTAATAGGCTAGATGGGCGGAGTTCCTATCTTATTTCTACTTTCTAATTAGATACCGGCCTGGAAAGCAGAATATGTTAATAGATACTCTAACTAGATAAGACGGACTCGTAGATAAAGAATATCGCTCCTAGATTCTTCTTCCTAAGGATTACCTTAAGAAAGGTATTTTCCTAACTAAGCTCGTACTACTGGATACTAGAATAAAGTTAGTTAATTATTTTCTTAAGATAAACCGTGATTTGTAAGAACTCGCTGTATTTCGTAAGAAAGTAGTATTAGATAATCTAGACTAGAGATTATTTAATAGGAAACTCTTTTTTTAAGAGCGGTTAATAATACTAGATAAAGAAAATCTCCGAGCCCGCCTACTAGATAAAGTCTATAGATAATTCTCGACGGCTTATCTAGGAAGAAGTAAAATAAAGTAATTTATTAAAGCTCGGTATTAATAGCTAGTATGGAGTAGAGATATAGATTGATATATTAATAATTATTTAATTTATAAATAATATCATACCTAGTAAGACTTACCTTTTGGACTTCTCTAACCATTCTCTATCCCTAAGCGGCCGTAATAACACATAGGAATAGATTTCCGGTCTTTTCCTCCGGCTAAGAAGAGAGGTTATAACAGCGTCTTTATAATAGTTAATAGATTTAGTAAGCGTATAGTCTCTATACCCTATTTTAAGACGATTATAGTAAAGAATATAGTAAAGTTATTCTTATAACAGGTTTACCTATAGACAGATCTTCCGGATACCATAATTTTTAATAAAAAAAGATAGTTTATCTCTGAATTCTGGACTAAACTTTATAAAATTCTAAATATAAAGCTAAAGTTATCTTCTAGGTATCATCCTTAGACTAATAGAAGAACAGAGGTAGTTAACTAATATATAATATAGTAATTAAGACCTTTTATTAGTTACTATCAGGACGACTAGCTAGAGCTATTATCTATAATAGACTTTATAATTATAGCTTTATCGCACGAGTCCACGGGCGTATCTCCGTTCTTTATTAAAAGGGGTTTTAAGCCTTATATATCTTTTAATTAATAAGAGGCCTCGGCACCTCGAGAGCTAAAGATTAATAGATAGCAGGCCTAAGCCATGACACGGTGATTAGAGGAAGTATAGAACTACATAAAAAGACATATTTCCTAGACTTAATAATATTAATAGAATTAAGTAAATTAATACCGCAGGGAGGTTAATTTTAAACCCGGTAATATAATCATAGTAACAATAAAGAATTAGAATATAGAATATCCTAGCAGGAAGCTTAGCTAGCAGGCGTTAGATCCGTTTAAGATTCTTAAGAAGAGAAGTTATTCATACATACTTAATCTACCGGAGTTAATAAAGATCTATCCAGTATTTACGCCTAAGAAGTTACGCCGTGCTAGTAGGACTGCGCCTTTAACCGGACAGATTCTTAATCAGTAGAAGCCGGTTAAAATTAATAATCAGAAGAAATAGAAGATAGAACAGATCCTTGCTTACCGTCTATATTATTAAAAACTACAATACCGCGTTAAGTGGACTAGTTATAATAATAATAGTACTTGATATCCAGCTTATAACTTTAAGAATTTACCGTACTTAGTCCGGGCGTTTTATAATCGATATCCTAACCTTCCTAGATCCCCTGCTTATCTAGCTCTTTAGCTTACGGCTACCGAAAATAACGATTTCTTACCTAATTATCCTAATAATAATAGACCTACTAATTCTTCTAGTTAAGGGCAACTGCGTCTTCCGGAGGGGGAGGTAATATAACGACCTTAAGCCCCAAGCCATATGCTTCAAACAACTTATTGAGGTTATATAGTAAATTATAGAAGACCTCCAGCTATTAGCTGGCTACGCCACCCGATTATTTAATCTATTTATCTTTCTACAGCAGTATTTATTACTATCTGCTAGCAGCACACTGCTACTCTTTTCTTTTTCTTCTTCAACCTAATATCTTCGTATCTAACCTGCAATAAGATTCGGTTCTTCATTTCTGAGGTTATAACATTAATTAGCTAGCCAGTAGATATTATCCGCCTAGATTTAGAACCCCAACCACGTTGAAGACATACCAAAATAAACCTATATATAAAGTAGCTAATACCATATCTTATTCATTAATTAGAATTTCTATATCTTTATTTATTCATGTATAATCGCTGTCCAAAGTTAGCAAGTTTTATGATTTTCTAGATAGAAGATTACTTAATTATCCCGCTCGAATTTCCTTGACAAAACTAAACCAGATTAGGATTTTATTAATAAAACTAAACCCTTTTAAGATATTAAGTATTATATATTATTATTTATAGGCTATTAATACCCCTAAATCTCTACTCTTATCTAACCTTTAGTTCGTACACGATCCTATTATTAAACTACTTATTATAGCCTTATTGTTACAACCTCAGAAATGAAGAACCGAATCTTATTACAGGTCAGATACGAAGACACTAGATTAAAGAAGAAAAAGAAAAGAGCAGCAGTGTGCTGCCAGCAGATAATAATAAATACTACTATAGAAAGACAAACAGATCAAATAATCGGGTGGCGCAGCCAGCTAATAGCCGGAGGTCTCCTATAATCTACTATACAACCTCAGCAAGTTATTTAAAGCACATGGCTTGGGGCTCGAGGTCGTCACATTACCCCCCCCTCTGGAAGACGTAGTTACCCTTAACTAGAAGAATCAGTAGGCCTATTATTATCAGGATAATTAGATAAGAAATCATCATTTTCGGCAGCCGTAAGTTAAAAAGCCAGATAAATAGAAGATCTAGGAAGGTTAAGATATTAATTATAAAACGCCCGGACCAAGTACGGCGAATTCTTAAAATTATAAGCCGGATACTAAATACTATTATTATTATAACCAGTCTACTTAACGCGGTACTGTAGTTTTCGATAATATAAATAATAAGCGAGGATCTACTCTACCTTCTACTTCTCCTGATTATTAACTTTAACTAGCTTCTACTAATCAAGAATCTATCCGGTCAAAAGCGCAGTCCTACCAACACGGCGTAACTTCTTAGGCGTAAATACTAGATGGACCTTTATTAACTCCGATAGATTAAGCACGTATGAATAACCTCTCTTCTTAAAGATCTTAAATAAATCTAACACCTACTAGCTAAGCTTCCTACTAGGGCGTTCTATATTCTAATCCTTCATCGTTACTATAATTATATTACCGGGTTCGAAATCAACCTCCCTGTAATATTAATTTACTTAATTCTACTAATATTATTAAGTCTAGGAAATATATTCTTTTATATAATCCCATACTTCCTTTAACTACCGTGTTATGGCTTAGGCCTACTACCCATTAATCTTTAGCTCTCGAGGTACCGAGATCTTTTATTAATTAAAAAATATACGAGACTTAAAACCCCTTTTAATAAAAAACAGAGATACATCCGTGGACTTATACAGTAAAGCTGTAGCTATAAAGTCTATTATAGGTAATAGCTCTAGCCAGTCATTCTAATAGTAATTAATAAAGGGTCTTAATCGCTGTATCACGTATTAATTAATTACCTCTATTCCTCTATTAATCTAAAGATAATACCCAGAAGATAACTTTAGCTTTATATCTAGAATTTTATAGAGTTCAGTCCAGAATTCAGAGATAAACTATCTTTCTCTATCAAAGACTATAATATCCGGAAGACCTATCCATGGGTAAACCTATTATAAAAATAACTTTACCATATTCTTTACTATAATTATCTTAAAACAGGGTATAGAGACTATATATTTATTAAATCTATTAATTATTACGAAAACGCTGTTATAACCTCCCTCCTTAGCCGGAGGAAAAGACCGGAAATCTATTCTTATATATTATCATGGCCGTTTAGGGATAGGGAGTGGTTAAAGAAGTTTAAAAAATAAGTCTTATCAGGTATGATACCGTTCATAAATTAAACAGTTATTAATATATTAATCTATATCTCTGTTCCATGCTGGCTATTAGTACCAAGCTTTAATAAGTTACTTTATCTTACTTTTTCCTGGATAAGCTGTCGAGGATTATTTATAGACTTTATCTAATAAGCGGGCTCAGAGATCTCCTTTATCTAGTACTACTAATCATTCTTAAAAAAAGAGTTTCCTATTAAATAATCTCCAGTCCGGATTATCTAATACTACTTTCTCACGAAATGTAGCGAGTTCCTGCGAGTCATAATTTATCTTAAAAAAACGATTAACTAACTCTATTCTAGTATCCAACGGTATAAGCTTAATTAGGAAAACACCTTCTTTAAGATAATTCTTAGGAAGAAAGATCTAAAAGCGATATTCTTTATTTATAAATCCGTCTTATTTAATTAGAATATCCGTCAGCGTGTTCTATTTTCTAGGCCGGTATCTAATTAGAAAGTAAAAACAGGATAGGAATTCCATCTATTTAGCTTATTAAATATTTAATTTCTTAGTAGTCATGAAGTACTTAAGGGCTTAATAGTCTATAAAAATATTAAACCGTTCTATTTTCTATAGTCCTTCCAGCTCGGCCCGCTATTCTTCTAGTAATCTAATAATAGCTAGCATCTTCTTATTATAAATCTTGTAATTAACCTCTGTGGGTGTTATTATCTTTAAGAAAAAAGTCATAGAATACTACTACTAATTATCCTTATTTAATTAGAATAATATTCTGAAAATCACTCCGTTACTTATATTAATCTCTAGCTTAGTAGACTACTCCGGATCATAATAAACAAGTACCGGAGCGGAAGAGAATACTATTTTTAGATCCTTAAAAGCGTTCTAACAGTCCTTATCCTATATAAACAGAATATCTACTTTTATTAATTGATTTAAAGCCTTAGCTCTTTTATTATAATACTTAATAAATCGCCTGTAGAAGTTACAGAAGCTTAAAAACGATTATACATCTTTAACTATTATAAACGCCTTCTAATTTTAAATTATAATAATTTTTTTAAAATCGACCTTAATACCGTCGGTAAAGATAATAAAG
The DNA here is from genome assembly GCA_027569665.1 of Aspergillus bridgeri. Classification (NCBI taxonomy): domain Eukaryota; kingdom Fungi; phylum Ascomycota; class Eurotiomycetes; order Eurotiales; family Aspergillaceae; genus Aspergillus; species Aspergillus bridgeri. Next base: position 2,919 of record JAPDKQ010000210.1, on the reverse strand, counting down.
CCTAAGTACTTAGTCTTAGTTATATAGAATTTGTATTTTTTAAGAGAAGCCTGTAATCCGGTGTCTCGGAGCCGTTGGAGGACTAGTCTAATATATTTCTAATACTTAATCTTGTTATTACTATAGATAATAAGATCGTCTATAAAGACTATTATGAATTAATCTAAATAATTAAGAAAAATATTATTTATTAAATATTAGAATGTCGCCGGTCCATTTATTAATCTAAAAAATATTACTTAATATTTATAAGTTCTATACTATATTTAGAAAGTAGTTAATTCTTCAGAGGCCGGGTCCATACGGATTTAATAAAAACCTTACTAAATATTAATCTTAGTAAAGATCTTAGCACGTCCTAATCGATCCATAATCTTATCTATTAAGAGGAGAGGGTATTAATCTTTCTTTATAATTATATTCAGCTTTCAATAATCCATATAGAACCGTAGCCCTCCGCCAGGCTTCTTAGCTATTAGAATCGAAGAAGCGAAAAGTATATTACTAGATATAATAAAACCCTTTACCAGATTATCTATAATATATTATCTTACCGCTTCCAATTCTTCAGCGTTTATCTTATATAATAGCGAGTATTTTAGAAAGAGTTTATCCTCTAATTCTATCTTATAATCGTAATCTCGATATAGTAGAAGAGTATCTAACTATATTTTTAAGAAAATATTTATAAACTCTTAATATTACTTCGACAGCTATTTTCTAATATTCTCAAGCTCTTCTTAGGCGGGATCTTTTTTATATATAATTATCTTATTTATCTAATATAATAACATAGCGAATATCTCGCTATCCTTACTTTAAGTAAGCTAAGAAAAACCGATAGCTCTAATTATAGCGATATTTATCTAAACGGGGATTAGAAGTTAGAAGAAGTAGACTTTTTAACTAGAGTCGGAAACTCCCTAGTTTTAGTCAGGATTTAGCTCTTTTCTTATTAAGACTCTTTCTATTTTATTTAAAAACAGCGTATAATCCTAAGCTTGAGTTCGAGAGGGTTTATAGTATTCACTATTATACTACTTACTTTATATCTCTCTATTTATTAATTTATCTCTGCGAGCCGCATCTTTTTAATATATCTAATTTATTTTAAACCGTTATAAGATACTCTTAAAATAGTTCTATAATCCTTTAACTTTAACTTTATCTACCACAGAGGTTACTTCAGGCCAAATCAACCATTTCTAATAGTAATCGGGTAGGACTCTATATTTACTTAACCAGAGTTTTCCTAATATAATATCGTATTTTCCCAGTTCCACGAGAATGAAAGATACTTAGTGTTACTATCTTCCATCTACTACCAAATCTAGTATTATCGCGTGAGTAATCAGTGTAGTGGATTTCCTATCAAATCCTACTACTAGAATCTATTAATCTAATAAGATTAATTATATCTGAAAATATTTTACGAGAAGAGTGGCCGTAGAGATATTTATAAAGTAGAGACCGTTTACTCTAATATTAATCAGTATTTTCATAATAAATAACATTCTATTCTTTACTACCTAAGTCTAAATTATAAAATCATTGATCGGGTTCCCAAGTAACTTCTAAAAATCAAACTTAACGTGCTGTTCAATATAAACTTTATCTAGAATAAAGACTTCTTCTAGGCATCCTCTTTTCCCTATTAGTCAGAAATCTCTATATCATTATTCCGCGGATCTAAAACTCTTAGAGGAGTAGGAGCTTTCTTAGAATAATTAGCAGATCGATATCCTCGCTTAAAATAATTAAAGTATTTCCCTTCTCTTATTAGTTAATTACACTAGTTAATATCCATCTAACGTGGTTCTTAAGGTTATCCTAAAGCTCTAGCTAATTTCAGGTTTTCCTTACCTGCTAGAGGCTGGTTTCCTGCGTTAAAGCGGTTCCTAGGGTATCCTTAGTCCATGATTTCCAGACTATTAGCCATAGTGGAGCAGTATTCCGAAAATCTACTAAATAAATAGATATCCTTATTACGCTTTACGACAGTCATTTCCTGCAGCTTACAGGGAAGTTTCTAATAAAGTTTATCCTTTATATTCTTATCGTGGATGCCTGCTTCAGATACCACGTAAATAAATTCTAAGAGAAATTTATAGAATTTATCCTCTTTTTTTATCCACAAATTCCTAAATTTATTCTTCGTAATAATAGCTTAATTTAGATCGTGATAAATGATTCGCAGGTAATCCAGTATCTTAGTCTTATCTCTATATCTATTTTCTCTAATTTATTATCTCGAGACTAAATACTGCAAGGCCTTTCTTTTAGTTCGACTCTAGACATAAGTCATACACAGTTCCGGAATAATATAGTAGTCCTAATTAGCTCGCAGCTTTGCGTTTATTAGGATAATCTAGTTATTAAAGCGTGGTTCCTTTCTATCTAACAGACAGAAAGGATTAGAAAGCTTAATTAATTTCGTAGAAGCAGAATCTTTAACAGGATTATAAATATGAGTTTACAGTTCGGACATTCTGGTCACTAGATAGTTAATTTCTACTTTAGTTTTATTAGTCTTCTTAACTAGTTCTTTTTTTAATAAAGCTGCACGAGCTTCCTATTCTTTAGATATAAGTTTATATTTATTAACTTAGGTTTTAAGCTAGTTAATTCGTTCCTGGACCTCATTTAAGAGGTTTTCTATTATTTTGTAAAGACAATCTAGATCTTCTTTATAATACTAAAGGAATTCGTTCTTCGAAATCGGTTCGCTTCCTATCTCGTTTCTACTTAACAGAGCAGTCAGACGATGAAAAAGATTAAATTTAGTTCTACATCAAAAGCCCCCGCGGGTCCTTGGTATGGTCGGTCTAGGGTGTGCCCCACCGCGGCCCGCTGATTGGCCGATGCTCCCGCGCGATCGAGTAGGGTCGGTCTCTCTTCAGGGTATGGTTGTTTTAGCAA